>VZRS01007082.1:1025-46345 GCA_013398055.1 Ifrita kowaldi
GCTGGTGGCGGGGGTGGCCTCGGGTGGGGTTCGCTGTCCCAGGTGCGGGCAAGGCGGTTCCCTGAGCGGCAGGACGAGCGGGGATGCCCTGACACGTCCCTGCCAGCTCCCGAAGCAGTGCTGCCAGCATCCCGCTTGCCTATCCTCTGGCGGGACCCGGGGTGCTGAGCTGCCCGCGGCTACTTCTCTTCCTCCTCCTTCCCTCCCTGCAGGGACTGGCAGCCTCACGGCCGCAGTGGAGACGGCTTCGGGCCGCAAGGCGCTGGTGGTGGGGAAGCCCAACACGTACATGTTTGATTGCATCGTGGAGCGTTTCGGTGTCGACCCGTCCCGCACCCTCATGGTGGGAGACCGTCTGGAGACAGACATCCTCTTCGGCAAGAACTGCGGCCTTGCCACCATCCTCACCCTGACAGGCGTTTCCCGCCTGGAAGAGGCGCAGGCCTACATGGCCAGCGACAGCGCCGCTGCCAAGGATCTGGTGCCCAATTACTATGTGGACAGTATTGCAGACTTGATACCAGGCCTGGATGAGTAACAGTTTGTACATGTGAGGGCCGAGGGGTCAGGTTCTCCATCCCAGATCTCCATCTGTTCCCATTTCTCTCTCACTGCCCTATTCCCTCAATTCCTGGTTTCTTCACATTCCAACGTCCTTCTTTGGGGGCAAAATGGGAAGGGGATTGGCAGGAGGGGACAGGTTTCAAGTTGTCTCCTTTCTGCTGAGAGCTATCCATGATGGACAGAGTCCTTCTCTCCCTCATTGCCAGCTGCCAGCAACTTTGGGAGAGAGCTGGAGGCCTTGAGGCTGCTGGGGGTGGGGGGGGGAGGTCAAATCAGTGTCTTGTTAGCCTCTCCCCCTGCAAGGGTTAGGGACTGGCTGTTTTAGGATTATTTTTCCCTTGAATAACCAGTGGCGGCCTTTTACTGCTGTCCTTTGACTTGTAGCTCTTGACTTCTGAGCCGCCTCCCTGTAGTCCTTGTGGTAACCCCCTCCTTGCCAGGGGATTGGCTGGCATTGTCACCCACCTGGTCTCTATCAGTGCCAGGGCATGTGGAAAGGAGCATGCCAGAGCTCTGGAATCATGAATGAGAGCATCTCTGCCTCCCACAAGTGAAAGAGAGCATTGCCTCATCTCTTCTCTCCCTTATTCCTTAGAGATGTTTCCCCCACTACCCCCTTGCCCCGACCCAGTTAATAACTGTGCCAGTGTCCATCTGAAGGACAGAAGAGACTGGTTTGAGGATTTTTTTCCGTGCCAAACAGACAAGCTGTGACTGCGCACAGTGGGTCTGCAGTTGTACCTTGTTTTCAAGCACCCTTTCTGAAGGGGCTTGTGAAGGACAGAGGGCTCCTAGACCATGACAACACAGCACTAGTGAACTGTATGACTCTCCCTGGTTCCCCCTTCTCAGCTGGATTTTGTCATAGTACAGTGAGAGAAAAGTGCTGATGGGGGTCTGTGCTCCAGCTGCTGGTGTGCAGGTGAGATGGTGATGGTGTTGTCGCTGCTGTGAATGTGTCACAGTCCTCAAAATCATTCCTTGCTGCTTTGTCTTTCTATGTTTTTTTTTAATTTCTTGATCTAATTTATCGAACTTATTTATTGTTCAAATATTGTATTATTTGTATAAATTATGCTGACTGGTTGCGCCAAGGGGACAGAAGGCAGTGCCTTTGGGCATCCCTTACTGTCCATGTCCCATGTTGATGTTCTTACACTCACTGTGTGTCTGTATATAATAAAGTGTGAGCATAGGCTGGAAACGACCTCCTCTTTTCACTCATGGTCCCATCAAGATGAAACTGCCCTAGGTACTTCTACACCCTCGAAGGTGAGGACATGGCAGGACCTTTCCTCACTCAAAGGGGTGATTGCTGGGTAGACAAGACAAGTGGATAGTCCCGTGGGTAGTGTCTTTGAGCTGCTGCTTGCTGCTGCATCACTGGTGCCTCAGATGGGGTGGAGGGTGGAGGTGGCTGGCAGGGCTGTGGCGTAGGACACAGGGTCCAGCCAGGTCACTCGGAACAGTGAGCGATGCAATCCTTGCCAGCTGCCTTTGTGTTTCACAGCGTTGGGGGGGTGCATTGCTGGGGAACGGTGACTTCTTGTGCTGCCCTCTGCTAGCCAAGTGGGCCCCAATGATCCGTGTGGCGCTGCTAGGGTAGGGGTGAGGTGCCGTCTCTGTCATGTGCATAGAGCTTGCAGGGGGCTGAGAACTGCCCAGGCAAGGTTTTGCTGTGACCCTTCTTGACTATGCTATGCTTTAAGTGACAGGGAGGTGGCTGTCACCATACCCCTGGGGTGACCTTCCCCAGACTATAACTTGCCATGTTTTGTCTGTAGTCCCAGCCCAGAGGGAGAAAACGGATTGGGTAAGAAAAGTTGGAAATGACTCAAATGTACTTTGCCTCCGTTCCTCACACAGGAGCCAATCCTCCCCTTTGTCTGTCAGACCCCTTTAACTGCTGTTGATGGCAACCAAGCATCACATCTCCTGCTTGAGAGATCAGCATTTAACGTTCCATAACTACACTTCTGTGTAAAGTAGTGTAGTGCCAGCTCATGTGGGAGAACTGGATGCAACTTATTGTCCCTAGGATAATTCCAGGTGCTGAGTGCCTTTTCCTACTTTGTTTTTTCTGTTCAAAATAACCTAGGAAACAGCCTTCCAAAATAAAAGAAGATCCAAAGAGCTTTCTGAAGACTGCCTGTCATCTTCATCAGCCCGCTTTGTATATGCCCGCCTCTTTCTTTCGTCTGTCCCATCTCCAATTAGGCCGCCAGAGAACTGGTAGTCCCTTAATGAGCACTTGACCAACACTTGCATCATTAAGTAGAGCAAGATTGAGACCTGATGTGTCTGCTAACTTAGGCTGCCAATCTAGAGATACCCAGACTCTGGTTTATTTTTCAGGGCTCTCAGTTCTTGCATCAGGTTGAAATATGAAGCTCTGTTGTTGTGACTTCAAGGCCACAGCTGGGAACGCTCTGTACGGCTGCAAATTTCCCGGGCTGAGTTGGTTGCATGTGGGTGTACAGAGGAGACAGTGCACAACGAGAACATCCCCAGGACATGCCCCCTTTTTTCTAGGGTGCTTTCAGGGTGAACGCTTGTCTACTCTGTTCTTTCCGGTTCTCCCAGACAGCAGATGGGATGCTGGAGGCTGTGGTCTCCCAGGCTGGCACACTGGAAACAGAGGAAATCTGGTATCTGGTCAGAATGTTCCAGCCTGTGTTTGGGCCCTCTCCAAAGATACTTTGGAGTTTGTCCTTTGGATTCCAAATGGTGAGCCTGCAGAATAGGTTTTTTTCCACGTGACTGCTGCTGAAAACAGCTCAGCAGAGGTGATGGCTGATCCCTATCTCTTGTGACCATGTAGCTTCTTTTCATCTGGTGCATCTCTCCATGAAGGCTTTGCTGTGAAGCAGAGATGGACTTGGGGCAGAAGGGGAATAGGTTTACCTGTCCTTCCCTTGGTTCATCATGTAGGTGAGGGCACCAGGCAGGGGTGACTTCTGTCCTGTAAATGTCAGTGCAGCTGCTCCTGCTTTGAATGGGGATGGAGTAGCACTGTAGGGGTCCATCAGGTCTGCCAGGCTTTAGTTTTGTGTGGCTTCCCCCTGCCACCATCACTCCTGCATGTAATGCATGTGAGCAGATCTTGTTAGGAAACTAGGCTGGGAGCACCCCTGGGGGTGATGAGTTCTCTATTCAAGCCTGTCAGACATCCATTCAGTTGCTGACAATAAGGGGTCTGTGATCCTCATGGGGTTCAGGCCTTGGTTTCCTCTGGGATAGGCCTGGTAGGGCTGCAGATAACATCTGCTGTTGAAACTGAAAAAAGCAATGGTTTTTGCCTAAGTCAGCTGATTTCTTCTTGTCTAACGCAGCTTTTCTTCTTGGGTTGAGTGTTTAGGGAAGCAGTGCAGTTGCCAGGGAGGACAGGGCTGTGAAGTGTAGAGCTGTGGCAGCACACAGGAGGGTGGAGCAGATGGGAAGCCCCACTTGGTGTAGTGTAGGAAAAGGTGTTTATTTTCTCATCCTCAGAACACTGCATTGCCCTTTCCTGCTGTGCAACAGAGACAACACCCAGACAGGTGGCAGTCGTTCCATTACACCAGAAAACTCCTATCCTTCATCCCTAAGTGCAGTTACTGTGGCAACCGCTGGCTGGGTGATGTCAGCTGCAACCTGCTGAGCATTGCCTGCTCTGGGCAAGGCTTCAGTCCCTTAGTCATCTTCGTGCCCCTTCCCTGGACTCTCTCCAGAATGTCTCTGACCCTCTAGTACTAGGGAGCCCAGAACTGGACCCAGCACTGGACCCCAGGTCCTTTTCTGTCCAGCTGGGTGGACCCCAATATTTACTGGTCCCCAGAGTTATTCTTTTCCAGGTGCAGGACTTTGCACTTCTCCTCACTGAACTTCTTGAGGCTCCTGCCAGCCCATTTCTCCAGTCTGTCAAGGTCCCTCTAGATGGGACCACAACCCTCTGGTGTGTCAGCTGCTCCTCCCAGTTTTGTGTCACCAGCAAACTTGCTGAGGGTACACTCTGCCTCATCTTACAGTTCATTAATGAAGATGCTAAACAGAAACAGACCCAGTGTTGACCCCTGGGGGACACCCCTAATTACTAGCCTCCAGCTGGACTTTATGCCACTGATCAGCATTCCTTGGGCCCAGCTGTTCACACAGTTTTCAGTCCACTTCACTGTTTCCTCAGCCAGCCCATACTTCCATTATCTTCTCTAGGGGAATTTTGTGGGAGACAATACCCTTACTGAAGTCAGGGTATATGTCCACTGCTTTCCTCTGATCAACCAAGCCCAGCCATTTCATCATGGAAGGTTGTCAAGTTGGTCAAGGGACTGACACTTCAGGAAGACAACAGATGGCCCCAAAGCTATTAATCAGTGAGTAGATGCCTTTAACATGAGGAACCAGAGATCGTCCTGGCTGGGAAGTTGTTAATGTTCAGCCACATGACATGGTAATAGAACTGGGAGAATTTGGAAGGTGTTGAGACTGGCAGGACAGAGGAGGGTTTTTTGCATGGGAAAGTGCCTCCAGAGCCAAGAAAGGATCATGATCCTAGGAACTTACTCGATACTTGCCCAACCTGATGTGAGAGCACCCCTCTGCCAAGGCAGGCAGCCCCGGCGCCACCCTGTCCCGCAGCAGATGGAGCAGGGAGGAGGAGAAGGAGGAGGAGGAGAAGGCGAGGAGCAGCAGCCTGTTACTGCCTGCCCTGGTGAACCAGCCAGCATTTACTCTTCCTCCAGCAGCAGTGTGGGCAGAAGTCCCTCCTCTGCAGCGCAGCTTCCCTCTCCTCACTCTGTACTCAAGGCATTGTCCCCTCCGCACCGTAACATGGGTTTTCAGGTTCCCCTTTGCCATCCCTCTATCATTATCCATTTTTTTTCCTTTCCTACTGCTGCCCCATTTGCTCTATGGACTCTGACCCCAGAAAACTCACCAGGCAGCCCAGGAGAATTACGTGGCTATGCACATCTAGGAACTGCTGCTGTTGTTGGACTCTGCCAGGGAATTGTGCGTGGATAATGCATTGGAAGTGCCCCTGGCTGACAAGCTGTTTTGGTGTTCCTTGTACTCCCTGGGAGATAGTGAACAGCTGAACTTGCTGAGGGCAATTAAAAACTGTTAAGGACTCCACCAGCTTTTAGAGTTATACTGGTCTTTGTAGCTTCGGTACGCCAGTGCAGCAAAGCACTGCCAGCTCTGTAAGCCTCCAGCACGGAGACAAGGGAGACATGATGCCAGAAACATTCCCAGGTCACAGGGCAGCTGCCTGTGACGATCCAGGTTGTTCTGCCCTGTGATTTAGCCTGCTAGATGTGCAGCTCCAGCAACTAGCAGTTTCCAGTCTGTATAGGATATTGCTGAGCACTGAGATGCTCTCTTCACGCGTTGTGGGTGAGAGAAACCTGTCCTTTAAATGGACATGGTTGTCCATCAGGTCACTCAAAAGTCCTGTGCCAGCATTTCTGCCCTCGCTGAACCTCTAGCCTGACTTCCACTGGACAAAGAAGCTGGACAGAAAGTGGTACCTGGGTAAAATTTATGGCAGGAATTGCTTCCATACTTGACCTGTTTCAAGCAAGCGGAAACAACTCAGATCCATGTTTCTGTTTCCTCCAGGTGCACTCCACTGTCATACTACAGCTGCCTACATGCAAGTTAGGTAGTTTATCCCTGCAGCATAGCAGCCAGAGGAAACAGAGTCTTTGTGGGTTGTAGATTAGAGATTTCCCACCTGCTGGGACAACGTGATTGTGGCCCTAGCAAGGTTCCCTTTGTGAAACAGAGGTGTTCCTGACTTGGTGTCCTTCTCTGGCCTAGTGCTTGGAGGCTGTTGATTTAGCTGGGTTTGGGCAGAGCCTGAGAGTGGCCCAGAGCAGTGCCAGTCCCCATTTGTGCACTTGCCAAGGCTGGGGGTGGGTGTGTGAAGAATGACAATATGCTGCTGTTCAGCACTCCAGTACAACTGGAGGACCATGTGCCTGCCACAACCTTGGTTACCTGGAGACGGACAAAGCTCATGAGACAGGGTGGCCGTACTCATCCAGCGGAGAGTGTAGGCTTGTGTTTAGGTTGTTTCATGATGCTTGCTGCCTTGCAATTCATCACAGTCTCATTAGCTGCCTTCCCACAACAATTTCAGGGCTGAAAGGACCTATGTCATTGAGCAATCCCACACTGTGTTTGACTCCTGTTTGGCCATAAGCAGCTCTGAATGCCCTTGAGCCAATGCTGCTGGAAATCTGCCTGTTGGTTCAGGTTTCTGAGCTGCTTTCTTGTCAATTATGTGTTGGGGCAGCCTGGTATTAAGGATTCTCAGAAGAGCTTCCTACAGAAGTAGTCTTCCTCTTGGTCACTTGTCACTTGCTGATGACCCAGCAGCAGTAGAACAGTCCCTCTAGAGGAGCATATCTGATCCTCAGGTCAATCCAGGGGTCGGGGTGGCTGGTCATTGCAAGTAGCACATGGTCCTGGCTGGCACGCCCTTTAAGTAGCAGGATCTGAGGCAGACCCCGTAGTACTGCTTGCTGATGCAATTCAAATCTCTGTCATTACTCCTCTGGGTGTGTTACAAGTTTTCCAGGACAGCATGTCCAGCAATGGGACACAAACAGCATCAGGAAAACCTGTCTGATTCCTGTAGTGACTTAGAAAGAGATACAACTACCTGGAAAAGGAGGATGTGAATTACCCTGGGACTTCTGGCAGCAAGCCTCCAAGCTCAGAACATGGAGGCATCCTGTCTAATGCCCATATTTCCTCCTCTTTCCCTGGCAATGTTCTGCAATGCAGAAGAGTAAGACACCTGCAAAGGATCATCCTTATATATTCCTTGTCTCTTGAACTTGGATGCTATGCCAAGTGCAATAAGTAAATTAGACAACTCTGGTAAGGCATCAGTCTAGGGATCTCATCCTCCCATCCCCTGGAATATAGTTCTTCAGGCTGAAAATAAATCTAGAAGTAGGAGGCTCCTGTATTGTGTTCCCATTATGCTGGCTGGAGTTAATTGACACCAGATTTTTCTTCCATTTCGTAATATTCACATCAAATGTTCTTTTTTCTTTTTACCTTTCTGTTACAACTACCAGGGACTCCACTGCCTGACTGTTCTTTGTATAACAGGGTGTGAGTTGTGCATCCCTGCCACCAGCCACCCACCAAGACCAGTTGTTACCCTGTCCTTTAGCACACAGCTGGATGGTACCTAGAGGCCTCTGTGCTGGGCATGGTAAGAGACAAAAATACAACTGATTAGAAAGAAGTGCAGCTGAAATTGCTTTCCAGCAAGACCTCACTTTTGCTGTTGCCTGAGCCTACTGTCTGTCTGTCTGTCTCAGGAGGAGGAAAGGAGTGGGAGGTTCCACATCAGAGTTTCTCCATAGATCTGTAAACGCAGCACAAGCTGGTGCTGCAAAAACCACAGTTATTTTCACATCAGTCTGATGCTCGGCAGCAGGAATGCTTTCACAACAAGAGAGGAGGCTTGCCAGGCAGGGGTGAACAGCTGAAGATTGGAGAGCAGAATAGGATGGTGTAGGGTGTCATTCACTCACAGAAATATGGGTTGATAAATGGCAGCTGGTTGGGGAAAGAGTGTGAAATCCTGTCCCTTTGCACATTCAAGCCTTGCATTCCTCGGAGTTGTTAAACAAGACCCCTTCCCAAGAGCCAAAAAGCTGGATTTATAACCACAGACAATTTTGGCTGTACTTTGGGTGTCAGCTTCTTTTGCTAGACATTGTTGACACTGCAGGGCCCGAACTACCACTGGCTCCCTGGGTGCAGCCAGCCACCCTGCAGCGGCAGCTCCCTGCTCCAGAGCTGTTTCTCATCACAGCTCATTCTTATTTCACCCCACAGCTCCAGTCGGCAGCGGCTTGGTCACGCAAGCGTCTCTGCTCAGGAGAGCTTGGTTGCTGGCAAGCACACGACTGTGTCCTGGAGAGCAAATGGCACACAATGTGGCCAACAGCCCTGCAGTCTGCATCCAAGTCACAGCCCTCTTTTGTGTATGCTTAATCAGCTCCTTGTGTGCCAGGCATTTTCTGTCACGCTTCCAGGGGACCATGCCCTCCACCAGTGCTCTATAGTTCAGTTGCTATAGATGTATGTTTTCCAGTTTGCACATTATCCTCCCTTCAAAAGCTGTCTTATGCACTACTTTTTATCCACTCCTGATGAATACCAGATACCCTGCTTCCTGCTTTACTCGTTGCTCCATCAGCTGCATCACTACCAGTGTCTCATCTTCTATTTTCCAGATCCATAGCACATTGGTTTTGCCTTTCCAAGTCAAAGTGAAGAAGAATGTAATCTGTTCAGGCACTACTGTAAACCTCTTTGCAGCAGTTTCAGGTACTTAGATCTCTATGAATCAGACCTGATGTCTGGAGGAGCAGGATGGGAGAAACATCCGCAGCCATCTGCAACCCCTTCTGAGGGAGTACAGCAATCCCAAACCCATGTGCAGTGCCCATTTCCAGACTCACATGGAGAGCAGTTATTGATCCAGGCCGGGTGAGCAGCCCGATTGCACAGTGCCCCTTCTCCTCTGCAGCTGTGCAGGGCTGGCCAGGCAGGGGGAAGGAGAGCACCTGGGACTGTGGTTGCAGGATGCTGGGAAGCTGCACAAATGCAAACTTGATGATGTAATGGCAGCCTTCACCTTCATCCCAGCTCATTCACTGGTACCAGGCAGGTTTGCCCTCGAGGGGTGATGTTTCAACAGGAGGAGGCCACAGACACTCGGCCAGAGCAGGGCAGCCACCACACCACTGAGGTTGCCACCACAGCATGCCCAGCCATCCCAGCCCCGGGAGAGCCAGGGCTGTGGTCAGAAGTCCCACAGGCACAGCCAGCAGTGAAGCTAGGCTTGGCAGCCTGGTGCAATGCAGAGAGGGAGCTCATTGCTCTTCATCAGGCAGAGCTGAAACCTGCCAGCTGGGCAAAGGCTTGCTGGGGAGCTGGGGCCTGTCAGTGCTTGTCCTGGTTGCAGACAGAAGAGGACAGGGACCGGGTCCACCTGCAGCCAGGGTGGTGTTGAGATGCCACCAGCAGTGGGAGCCAGGGGAGCTACCTGTGCAAGGCGTGGGTGGGAGGCAGGTTTTCATCCAGGCACCCAGTTTTTCTGTGATAACAGCTAGTGTGCCAGCACTCTGCAAAACGTACAGTTGAAATTGTTTTGGTGGATTATGGGAGGGATCCAGAGCTGTATGGTAATCCCCCAGGGAGGAATTGCCTTGAGAAGTCTCAGAATCCCTGTTCTCATCCCAAAGCACTTCCTGCTCACCCACCATCCTCTCTCCCCCTGACCAGGCCACCTCTGTCTCTTGTACTACATGCTTCAGCCTGCATTCCCATCAGCTCTGCTGGTGCTGCTGAGATCTGATCCATGGTGTGACAGTGCTGGATGATTCCCTTTAGCAGAAGTCATGCTATTTCTGGAATCAAGCACGCACAACCCAGAAGACTGAACAGCATTGCATTAAAAAAGGAAAGCAGGAAACAAAGCCGTGCATTTCATGTTTCAGCCTCTTGGAGGGACCAAAGAGTATACGGTCTATAGAAATGCCACAGAAAGTTAAAAAGGATGTATAAGCTCAGCTGTGAAATGTAATACATGTCCTGTTTTCTGGCTTTCCCCGGGATTCATCCTTCCCTGCCCACCGCAGGTACCCATATCCTGGCACAGTTCTGGGGCTCTGCATGGCTGGGCTGTGCCACCCTTCCTTGGACACTCAGCATAGAGGGAGGCCCTGCAAACACATAGGGGTGTCATTCTGCCTCTGGCAGATCTGTGCCAGGCCAAAAATACCCAAAGGAAGCAAACTTTTCAGAACCACGTGTGAGTCTTCCCTGAAAAACAGACAGCGCATGCCCAGCAAACTTGGCCCTCCCATTTCCAGCAGCTCGCACCCCCTGCCTAGAGTGCTCCTGGCACATTATTGGCCAAGAGCCTGCCTTTCTCAGAAAGTGTCCAGTTTCCCCATGGAGAGCATTACTCTGAGCCAACAGTTATCCTCCCGCCTGAAAGAGGGATGGTCAGCTCGCAGCATGGCCAAGCACATTCCCACTTCTGTTTGGGAACAGCAGTGCAGAGCCCAGCATCTCAGTTTCTCTCTGAGGGGTAAAACCATCAGTCCCCCAACTGAGCTAAGGTGCAGCCATGTGCTAGGCACAGCCTAACCTTTCTGCAGTGGGAAATGGCAGCTTGATGAGGAGCTGGTCAGCATGCAGGGTCAGTCCTTGAGAGTGTTCCTCAGGCAGCAGCAGCACACCAGCTTTGGTCAGCCATGTTCTTCACTCACATTGCATGCTTACAAGAGGTTGAGCCCAGCATTTCTGAGGTTGGCCTGGCCAAACCTCAGGAACCCTGTGATCCCCAGGGATGCGTATGTATGTGGAGGGGTTGGGTTTTCTCCCTCAGGGCTGCTCTGAGCAGAGCCAGGGATCAGGAGATGTGTAGTGGGTTTGCAGCAGCAGTAGAGGTCCTGCATGAGCCCCATCTCCTCCCCAGCCCACAAGACATATCAAAAGGATGTTGAATGGCTCAGTCTGCACAGAGCTTGTAGCAAGGCTCAGCAATGGGTGTTTTGGCCAGAGATTTCTGGAAGGTGCCAGGTGCTGCCTGTGGTTTCTCTGCCTTGTGTGGGGTCTGTGCAGGGCTGGTGAAAGGAAAAGAGAGGATAGTGATGAAGCAATGGTGAGCTTGAAGGAAGGCCAACTGAGACACCCTGAGAAACGAAGCAAGTAATAAAATCCCAGAGAAAAACAGCTCTCCGCGCCCAGCCGGGCCCACTCCTGCAGCTGCCAAAAAGGTATCCTTGGCTCAGAGGTAAGCAGTCATAAAATGCAGGGAGAGACTTCCCAGGGAGGGAAGGTTTTACCTGCCAAGCAAGTTCATGAGTACCCTCGCCCACCAGCTGGGAGTGTTGAGCACGGCAGGCAGTCATCCCACCGCAGCCATCAGCACTGCAGGAAGAGGAGGAGGAGGAGAGGGGAAACAGAGTCCAGTTTCCTCTGTGGCACCCAAGCCAAGAGACTGGCTGGGCCATTCTGAGAGGGGACCAGGCCCCAGGGAAGGTGGGGTGGGAGCCTGTGCCAAGTGGGTGGGTTGCCAGCTAGGGAAGACTGAGTGCCTTGGCAGATTTTGACGGGCTGATTGTATTTCTGACCACCCTCCTCAGACCCAAACCGTCACGGCTGGGGAAGTGATTCTACCCACTCGTAGGGCTGTCCCTCAGCAGCCTGGCCCCACCAGACCTGATGGGTCCTTCTCCCAGCCACTGCTCTCCCTGCACCGCTCATCCCTGCTTGTGGGCACAGGTCCTCATGGACTTGCTCAGCAGGTAAAACATCCCCTGCCCACAAAGCTGAGCTTGCACCCCCAGGGCAGATGAATAAAGCACCATGTGGGGCAAGGCCCTGTTCTGCTCTCTTGCTGTTTCTCCTTCCCTTTCCCCCAGACAAACAGAACATCACAAAGAGAGACAAATGCCTTTGTTTTCCAGTCGGGAAGGACTGTCAGAATGACATGTCTCCCTGCATCTTGTCTGGAGTTAGATAAGTCCCCAGGAGCCATGGGGAGCTCTGTCACACAGCACAAGTCCTTGCTGACAGTACTATTGTTAAGAAGGGGTGCATTTTGGGAGGGCCAGGGCTTTTGCCCCCTGCTTGTTTCTCTCCAAGAAAGTCACGGCTCATGCCTGCTTGCCCATGGAGACTTCCCTCTCCAACAGCTCTTATCCTGAACAGACAGCAGCTTGGCATTCACCAAGGGGTGTGGGGGGAGGCCCCTGTCTCTGGACCTCTCCATGTGCCCCTGGGCTGGCAGGCACTCCATGGGGTGCCAAAACTGAGCTCTAAAGAAATGGCCTTCTTTTGGGGCTGCCCAGCACCAAGTTCACACGGCTCCAACCCAACATCCGCACCCAGCAGTGGCCCTTGGATTGCTCCTGCCAGGAGCAATCTCTCTCTGCTCCCAGCAGAGCCAGTGAAACAAGTCCAGGATGCTCACCCTGCCTGGTATAGGGGACACCTTGCCCAGAGCTTGGCTTAGGGCTAGGTCCTGCAAAGGTCCTGTACCACTTAGGGCAAGTTTACACAACAGCAGACCCTGCAGAGACAGAGCTTTCCCTATAAGGTTACCTCCTTATCATGGGCCTGACCTGGGGACTACTCTTATCTCCCATCTTCCCTCTGAATGGGAGGAGGTGGATTATATTACAAATTGAACCTGCCTGACGAAATATAGCCAGTGCAGAGACCAGGAGAACCTCCCTGATTTTTCCCTGTTTGCTTTGGTGGGAATGGAAATAATGAATCCCAGCTGTTGCCTGCTTCTGGAGCAAATGCCTGAGGGCCTGGAGGCCAGTACCTCTGAGATGTCCATGGTTTTTGAAGATAATCCACCCTGTACGAGGAAACTTAGACGGTGCAGTGGCCTTTGGCTTCACGGTGTATCTGGTGAAGTTGCTGTGGGCTGAACAGCAGCATGGACATGCCTCACAGACTAGCTGCCTATGGGGAAGGGAGGGTATATCCAAAAACACCTGTCTGGCTGATGGACCTTCCCTTACCTTCTATGCTGGGTGAGAAGAGCAGGCTTCACGCTCATGCAAGCAGCACTTGCCACCAAAGCACTGGCATGCACATGCTGCACATGAACATCCACCCCTCCTCCCCCAGGTTCCTGCTGTGACGAGCTGAATCAGAAGCTGATATTACATCTCATCAACCCCTGGCTCAATCTGTGATCCTACTCTCTACCAAAGCATCTCTCAACCAGCAGCCCACAGGCTAAGAATGCTTCATAAAATCCTCAAAACTGTCCCACAGAAAAGCCCCCCACCCAAGCACATGGCCAGGCAGCCAGCTGGCATGTCAAGATTTACCCCCCCAACAAAAGTCAGGAGTTCGTCAGTGTTCAGTCTCCATGCCCATCACAACAAGAGCAAGACTACAATCCCGTAGAACAAAGCCATGTTGTATTTTGGTGCTAAGTGCATCAACATGCTTCCTGCCCTTCTCACAAGTCACCTAGTTCTACTGGGACATGAGCTGGTCCTTGGCTTTCTTCTGGAAAAATGGCATGGACCTTTGTTTGGGAAAGGCTGAGGGGCCCAAAGAGCTTCTGCCCAGGAGCACAGGGCAGAAGAGAGCAAGAATATGTCTGTGCTGCCAGTGCTGGGGGTGTGTGAGCTCGTGCTCCTGACAAAATGACCTGCATTACCACCCCACCAGCTGCTGCTGTGAACCTGCCCCAGCTCAGGATCTGTAGGAGGGAACCAAGGAGATCCCCAGTGTGGATCCTACCTTTTGCACGAGGTGTGGACAGTTGACACCTGGACTGGGCTGAGCACCAAAGGTCAGCTCTTCCCTGGTGCTGCAGGCTGGCAAAGCCCAGCTTGAGTGTTGGTGGGATGCTTCAGCACCTGCTCTCCGCCCAGGGAGCAAAGGAAGATGGAGAAGCCAGAGGTGAGGGAGAGCAGGCCCTTGTGTGGGACATGATGATGGGTGGATGTTCATGGTGGCAGGGGCAGAGATGGCTCTGCAAAAGGCTTCCTTGGAAGGATCCACTTGCAAAAACTCCCAAAAGAGCAACACAGCCTCACCACAGCAGGGATGTGTGTGTGCCGACCGGCCTCGAGGGTGTCTGGGCCCCCTTGCAAGGGAGTGGGAACCTGCAGAATGGCAGGGGATGACACATCCCAGTGCTTTCCACAGCCTCCAAACTGTGACAGCATCAGAAAGGGCCCTGCACTTTCTCCCCCCAAAGAGCATGAGCCTCAGGGAAACGAGGGTGCCAAGCCCTGCTGAAACACCCTCCCATTTCAGCAGCAGATCCTGGCAGATAACAGACAGCTTACCAGTGTAATAGTTCCAGCTGGCTATAGGGTGGCAGGCAGCAGCTGCCTAAGAGAGCTCACTACCACCTAAATGTTTGGGGCACAAAGTGAAGGATGGCAGATATTACTGAAACCCCCGAGGGAGTTCTGGGGGTCTTGGGGTCCACAGTCAAGCCGTGGAGGACAGTCCCAGGCTGCACCATCTCTGGGGTGCTGTCCCTGCCAAAAGGATGCATCTGTGTGGGGGAATGATGAGCTCTGCCACTCACAGGACCCCCAGGGAGAGCAGCTGCATGTCCGCGCAACGCAATTCTGTTTTCTCCAGCCCTTGCTGTCTGGTGGGGCCCCATTCCCCTTTGGAAAGGCCAAATTGGTCTTTTGCCTGCCTTGGCTTCTGCTCAGCTGTGCTGATGCTTTGTGGTCCCACGTGTTTTGGAGGCTCTCCAAGCATGAGATGTGGCCCTAATACTGGCTCGTGGGCTGGCTGCAGATGAATGCATTTGCCAAAGCAGATGCAATGGCCCAAGCAGGGTTTGTCTCAGTGGGTAAAGCTTGATGTGCTCCAGGCTCCCTGCCAGTCTCACCTCCTGAGCATCCCTGCTGCTGTTTCTGACCTGTGTGGAGACTAACATCACAGCCCACACCCTAGGTACCATTTCCCATACACACAAAAAAATACCAAACGGGTGTTTTCAGGCTTCTTGTCATTCCTGGCAGCAAAGCTTGTTCACGGCAACCATTTTCCTCGAGATTATCATTCCACACTGGTTTTTACACACACTACTCGCTGAAAAATGGCATGCAGCTGAGTTTCGGTCTCAAGGGTGTTGGAGGAGGACGTGCCTGTGTTCCATGAACATACTTCTCCTGAGCACTGTTTGTTCGAAGAGCTGAAACCAGCATCTGGGCTGCTGCAACATGTTCAAACACAGCATCCACTTTCAATTTGCATACTTAGTACAGCAAACAAACTTCTGCCCAGCGCATCTCAAAAGTCACTTTAACAAAAAGCAAAAAATGAGACAGCAAATATGCCTCAGCAGGTTGTTTCTAGGCTTGAAATAGGCTCAATAAATGGCAGGTTTCTAAGGCACCTCAAGGGTATTGCAGCAGTGCAGAGCCGGTGGCCACAGTCAGGCAATAGCTGGCAGCTCTCCTGCTCCGGCACATCTGTGATGAAACATCTGAGCCTTATGCATGGAGCTACGTTTCCTTGCCCTTGAACTTCCAGCACTAATGAGCAGCACAGGAATAATCCTTGGCGTCACATTTCAGCACAATAATACCTTTCCATCCTGCAGCGGTGGTGCAGGGTTATGTTGCAGGCCCTCTGGAAGTCATTAGCCAACATCCAGACAAGCGGTGGCAATGTTTGCCCCTCTAGAGTCAGCATTTGCTGAGCTTGCAGCTCTGCTTTCAAAACTTGTCATTTCTTATAGGTGAGGTTTGAAGCCTTGCCTTCAGTGCCTGCACAACCTGAACAACACATGCTGCACCCCAATGCATTTTTACTTCTATCTTTTCCCTTCCTTCTATTTCTTTGATTTGATTTATTTAAAGAAAATTGGAAATTCACGCCACCGGTCAGAAGTTGATTTCCCACTTTTTTTAAATAAGAAATATATTATAGGCTTCAAAGTCAGAGTTGTACAAGGTCCCTAATTGTATTTTGTCTACAGCAGAACTTAAGACTTGCTCCATTCATCATCCAGCTCTCCTCAGTTTGCTGTTCCCCTCTGGCTCAGCAGAAATTGCCAGGCATTTGTAGCTCTTGGAAATACTCTACGTGCAGCAATCCCCGGGTCCACGCTGTCATTGTGAGCAACCTCTCTGTGTCAAAACCAAGAACGTGCTTTCCTAAAGCGTCAGGCCGCTCCTCCTTTACTTGCCTTTGCTGTGCCGCCCTGGGCCAGGTGCCCTTCAGCTGAAGAGCAGATGGCCTGGAGCCTTCCCGACCAGTCACTGCCTGGCTGGGATTAAAGATCTGCTAACGCCCGTGCTCCAGCCTCACAGTCAGGATCCTTCACGTCCAAGGTAACCAAAGGCTCTTCGGCTGTGCTGTCAGTATTTCCAACATGGTCAGGTGAGGAGTCCCACTGCCTGTCACCCCAGCAGACAGAGGAGTTAACCTTCATCAGTGGGTGTCTCCTCACTTCTCACATGCCAGAAGAGCACTTGAACGCCTTGCGTCAACCACCTCCGTGGGCTGACATGGGCTGATCCATGTTGCCTGTGGCCATGACCCAGCATCCAGCTCCCTGCCTGCCTTCCTGGTCAGGGTGCTGTGTCCATCCCGCAGTCACAGGGATACCACCTCACTGGCAGACCAGGAGCACTCCCTTCCCCACCGAGCACTGCAAAGACCACAGACTTTGCACCCCAAAGGAAAGACGGAGCCCAGTGTGAGCAGCCACAGGTGCAGGGGAGGAGGTGGGGAGCACGGATTTGGGAACCTCTCAGGATGCACTTAGAGGTGTGTCTAACACATCCCAGCATCATTAGTGCATGGAGTCATTCCCGCTTCCCCAAGCTGTAACTTCAGGCTCACCCAGATTAATCACTTGTCCAGGTACCCTTTGCAGGATTATCTTCACCACTTGGGAACATATTTCCATACTGATTTAATGAAAGCAGAGATTCTGGAGTCAGCAGGAGTTGGAGCCTCACAGACGGCTCCTAATCCAGGAAATTGGATGTGGTTGGAAATGTTTCAGCAGTCAAAGCTTGGGAGATCCTGCTGTGGCTCAATCCTGATGTGAGGCTCTGTATCCACAAGATAATAAATCTGAGTTTAGCACACCTAATCCTTAGTTTAAAATACCACAGGCCACATAACACGAAGTGGCTGAACAGGTACAAAGGCTCTCTCGCAGTGGAAAGATGTTGCAAATCACTGCAAGAGTAACTGCAGCCAAAACAGGCTTTTGCCAGCTGAAGAGCACTGTGTACAAGGGGGCTTTGGACACATAGTCCACAGGCTTTTCAGCCAGGCCCTTTTTCATTCCTCCCAGGTCATCACTCAGGATGATGACCTATCTATTGCTGCATCCCTCACAAGAAGATCTGGGGGCAGATCTCCCCTCTTTTGTTTCAGACACTTGCCTGACTGGGCTTCTCCTTTGGCAGCTGCCAAAACACCTTGTTCAGAGCCACCCAACGGCTCAGCCCAGTGTTCCAACTCAACCCCACAACTTGCAGTAGCTGGACTGTAGCCCTCAGCATGCAGGACCAGTCCGGGTATGCTGAGGCATACCAGTGCCTATCAGCTAGACCAGAAGGCATCCCCTTAATCAAAGCTACTCACAATGATGAAACTCTATTTTAGCAATCATGTTTCCCTTTTCAACCTAAGCTGTATTACAGCTTGGAGGCTGGGAGGTGTGAGGATGTCCACAGGGGAGGCTGTGATCTTGAGAAAATGTGCCATCTCAGCATAGAGAGATCAGCCCGGGCTCTTTGAGTGTCAAGGAGAGTGTAGGAAGTATGCTGAGGCCCTGAGAGAAGAATTACTTCGAGCACCATGAGCAGCCCTAGGGACAGACGGGGATGTTTGGCCCCTTCTGTGGGAATGTTTGGTCACAGCCAGCACTAGGGGATAAGTTCAGGCCCCAAAGGCATTAGAAGTTTTTTGAGGACTGTCTGGGATTGCTCACAAGGGCAATTTGCACTTTCCAAGGGCGAGTGAGCAGATTGTGCAAGGAAAGGCTAGCGAGAGGTTAGCGAGTTGTTTGTCCCCAGGAGCCAGGCCACTGAAGCACAGTCCACACTGGAGGTGCCCACAGTCGGGACCTGAGTGCAATGCCTACCCCTAAGCATAGTACATGTTTGATGGGGTCTCTGCTGTGATGCCTGGGCTTGGACATCTGTGTTGTCTGTGAGTTTGGTCTGCCCCTATCACGGCAGTTGGCTCTTCGACACCCCCTTTTCCTCGCCCCGTCCTGTCCAGGACGCAACCCCAGTCTGCAGAAAGCAGGTGCAGATGCAAACACCACCTGCCTCACCCCCATAACCAGAAGTGAGGCGCTGCTGAAGTCATATCCCACAGTCATTACTCCTCTCCCCACACTCGTGGCTCCCTCTGGCCGAGAGTTTGGCATGGACAAGAGCAATGTTTGAAGCAACAGCATGATATCCATTCATTCCCTTTGGACTGTGCAAAGCAGATCTTTGCTCCCCAAGTTACAATGCAGATCAGTGACTCTCCCTCTAATACAAAGCTAGGATTTGAAATGTGATGCAGGAGAGCTCTCCTGGTGAGCAGAGGCAGGAGTGGTGGTGGAGAAGAGCCCTGTCCCACTGCTGAGTTCCCACACAGCAGGATAATCCCATGACACCAAAGTCTGTTGTGATCTGTCCTCATCTTCCTCATCTGCATCCTTTGCAGATCAAATGGGCTGCTAAACTGCTGGCACATCCCCTGGCTGGCTGGCCCACTGCACACTGATAAGGAAGGAAGTGACAGGTGGTGAAGATTTCCAGCTCTAGCCAGTCTGGCTCTGCCCTTCTCAACCCACAGTGACTCTTCCTACACCACATTGCTCCTGAAAATAACAGGCAAGCACCTCTGTGTCTCCAGTGTGGTGGAGTAGGTGTCAGTACACCTGGGGACACCATCCCTGCCTGGTGTGACACCAGGGTGAGCAGGGACCTTTCCTCCCCTCACCTTAGCCATACCTTGTGAGGATGCTGATGCTGGAGCTTTAGAGTTTGTCATCTCATCACAGTGTATCAAACCCAGAGGTAGGAAGGCAGACATGACATTGTCCTGATAGAGGTGGCCCATGGCCTGCAGGCAATGGAACACCCCATGGCCCCCTTGCCTGTGGTATTGGCCTGTTGTGCTAGTGCCATTTAATTCAAGGCTACATGCAAGCCAGTGGAGACACCTGGACTTCTACCAGACAAATACAGGCTGCCTGAGGTAGATTCAAGCCTGAAACCTGGATTTCCTTGATGTGAATAGCCCTTTCAGCATCTTCTCTGGAACAGTAGCCCTTCCTTCATTATCATCTCTTAGCCATTAGCTGGTCTCTCATCTCCCCAGGAGCATTTGGAGGACGGTCCCTGGACAGACAACTCAAGGACCTGGTGGCTGCTAAGGCTTGGTCACAGTGCCCAGCTGCCAGAAATGCTGCAGAAAACACAGAACCTACCCCATACCTTTTATATGGCCCCCTCCACCTCCATCTCCAAGAGAGCAAATATTTACACATTTCCCTTCCCCATCCAACAGTCTCTCACAGTCCAGCCCCCTAGACCATGGCTCCAGCAGCAGCTCAAGTACTTGGAGAGATGTCTGAGGTTTAGTCTCACAAAATCTTGGATTTGAAAGGAATTGATTTAATAACACATACATCCCAAGTAGAGGGAAGCTGACTCTCTTTACTTTTTCTCCTCCTAGTATGGAGCACTTCTCGTCCTGCACCACATGATCCCTTGATCAGGCTCAAGAGCTGAACCCTGAGGCACGTGACCAGAAGGAGAAAGAGGGAGCAGGCATGTCAGAGCAGAGAAGGCCACTTTGGCCTTTACTCTAGCCCCCTTGTGTCACAGAGTGATCAGCAACCTGGCCAAAGTCTGGAGCCTGTTTCTGCCCTCCCCAGCAGGCAGGCAAGAGGGTCTCCCTGCTACCTCTGCTGGCACTGATGGCATCAACTGGAAATACTCAGTAGTGCCATCCTCAGGGGTCACACTTGAGGGGGATAAGAGGGTTGGGCACTCTCATGTCCTCAGCAGAGGGGGAACTGATGGGCCTCACAGACATGGAAGAAAAAATTGTTTCCAAGAGTTTCAGTTCTGGGCCTCTTAAGGAAATCACAGAGCGTCTTGTGATTTAGAGACAAATATGCAAGACAAGGAGAGCTCTAAGCCACAGGCTTGGCATACTGCCTGAATTTTTCCCTCCTCTTTAAGTGTAATTACAGTTGAGCCATGTAGTAATTGGGTAACTTTTTCCAAAGGAATCCTTTCACCCAGAGTGAATCATACTTGCCACAAAGAGAACACGGAGGCAGATAAAAGACATACAGATCCTATGGCTTATTGTGATAGAAGCATTTTGCCCCCATCCCCTTCTTCCTCAGGCCTCTAGCTGTGTTCAGGGTAGGAGCAAGAGCCAGGCACAGTGCTTTCCCAGATAATTTCTCCCCAATTTTCCAAAGCAGCTTCCTCCTGGCTTACTCTGCCCTGCAGCCAAGATGAACTGCACAGTTTTGAGGGCGCCTATGGGTTCTGTAGAAAAAGGACTGTTTTTCCTCCTTTGGTTCCTGTACCTACAAAAGTGGGTGGTAAAGGCTGGGTCAGCAGCTGGGCAGTCTCTGGGAACAGAAAGGATTCATAGTGCAGTTGGGTGACCCTGGATGCAGCTTCAGTCCTCTGTTACTGGGGATTCATCTTGTCCACAAAGAGTTTCTGAGGCACTGTATATGCTCAGTGACATTTCTTCTACTCCTGATATAACTAGAGCTGAAGAGCCCGGCCCTCACCACAGACCCTTCCCGCCAAGTCTCAATCCATATGACCATTTTCCATGTAGTGATAAAAGCCTTGGATAATAAAACATTCATTGTAAAACTATTTTCCATTGGATTCATGGCCACACAGAGCTGGATCTCCTCCCGGAGTGGCCCACAGCCTGTTTGGAAGGGTTGTGTTCCAATGTCCCGGAGAAGAGGCTGCGTGAGGGTGGGAGGAGGCAGCTCTGTCTAATAGACCCTCCCTCCTCCCAAAACCAACCCCTGCCATCCTCCCCATTGGTTCATGGGGTGGAGAAGGGCTGGGAGAACTCAGCTCTCCATCTATTTAAAGGCAAGGGAGGGGCTCTAGGAGCTACTTGCCTGGGACCCTTGCAGCTCAGCAGAGAGGAGCATTACCCTGCAGAGCAGCACCATGTCTTGCGTGAGTAGAGAAAGGGATGGGGCAGCTTTGCTGGAGGTAGGACTGTGGGGAATGTTGGCTTGGTGTGAGGGGGCTTGTGCTAGCCTCCTCCACCCACACATCAGCCCCAGTGTCAGAGGGTCTGCTACAGCTGGGTGCCTGCTACTGGCAAGGAAATATCCCTGCTGCATCCACTACGGAGGGCTGGCTGCTGTTTTGTGTTCTGGCACAGTGGTTCTTTTTCCCTGTAGCATCCCTTTGGGGCTATACCTGTGGGGATCCGTGCTGGGTTGAGTCCTAAGCGGGGGTAGCCTGTTTTACTGCAGCTCTGCTCTGGAGAAGCCACTGCAGTAACATTTATTGCTGTCTGAGCATCTTCTCTGGGCAGCCTTGCTGCTTGCTTTCTGGCTGAAGTTTTCATGAGTCATTGAATTGTTATTCTTCTCTTTCTTGGAAGGAATGTGCCTTACAGAAGGGTTCTGTGAATGTCAAGGACTACGTTCAAATATCTTAAGAGGTTAGAGAGGTTATCTTAAGAGCAGGTATCAAGAGTACGGGGCCAGACTCTTTACAGAGTTGCCCAGCAACAGGGGAAGGGGCAAGAGGCACAAACTGAAACACAGGGAGTTATAGCTGAATATGAGGAAAAACTTCCTCACTGTGAGGGTGACAGAGCAGTGGAACACAGAGTTTGTGGAGTCTGCTGCTTTTGAGACATTCAAAAGCCACCTGGATATGACAATCTGCAACCTGCTGTACGTGAACCTGCTTTACCAGGGAGGTTGGACTTGATCTCCAAGATCCCTTCCAGCCCTAACTATTCTGTGACTGCTAGGGAGCTGCTTGCGTTAGAAGAGTGATTGCACTTCTTTGATTAATTTGCCTTTCATTAGGCTGAGGGTGATCAAGCTGCGATTGTCCCAAGTGCAAGCTTATTTTTCAGGTGGGATAGAAAAGATTTTCAGTATTCTTGAGGTCTTGCCTCTGCTGTGATGAAAAATGAGTACACATGGGCTTGCCAGGATACTTTGGCCCTCCTAGAGAGAAGGAGGGGGGAAGGTGTCTATGTGGAGCAGAATGTTCTTGCAAAAATTGAGCCTACAAAAAAAAAAAAACTCATGCTGTTGGGAGATGGGAGCAAGGTGTCTGAGCCCTTGGACTTGGGCAAGGCTTGAAGTTCAAACACGAGCTAGAGGAAGGGAGTGGAGGCTCCATCCCTGCCATCCATCCCAGACAGACTTGTGTGGGATGACACGAGACCCGCAAGGCACATGGGTGTGTTCAGGATGGGGTGGGTGTGATTGGAGTGTGCAGGTGCTTACACTTCACTGCTGTGAAATACAGATATGTTGATGAGAGCAGCAGGAGAAGGATTAGGAAATTGAGCTCCAATCAAATGTACCATGTGATTGGGGTAACTTCTCTGAGATGTCCTTGCTGCAGTGCCCTAGGGCAAGGGAGCTTCCCTGCTTCTCCATGGGTCCAAAGCAAAGCGTGTCTTGAAAGGCAGCCGGGAAAGCTGCCAAGCCAGAACAAGTGAGCCAGCAGGTACTGAGCTAACGTCTCTGCTTCCACGTTCCCCAGGGACCAGTGTGCACCAACTTGGGTCTCAAGCCCGGCCAGCGCCTCACTGTCAAGGGGAAAATTGCACCAAGTGCCAAGAGGTGAGTTGTGCTGTGCTGCCCAGGCAGCGCACTGAGGGTCTGCAAAAGGACTCTGTCCCTTGGGTAGAAGAGGAGAAAGGGTTAACGCCAGCAGTCCTTCCTAGTGAGTCATCACCTAATGCACGTTGCAGACACTGTACTGCCAAGGGGCTAAGCCGAAGCAGATGTGAAGTTCCAGCTGCACATGCTGGCAGTGACCACATCCTCTCTAGTGCAGGGTAAAGGAAATGGAAGCCGTGTCTATACTGAGATTTGGTTTGAGACCATCTGCTCCACCACATCCTCTCCCCTGCACGAAGATGGCCAGGAGTAGGGACATTTATGGTGCCCCAGTGGAGTTGCCTCTCACATGGTGGTGGGGAAAGAAGGAAGAAAGGTGGTGAGCAGGCAGGCGGGCTTGTACCCCTAAATGCACAGGAATCGGGGTGGCTGGGTTTCCCAGCGAAGCCTCTGCAGCAGCCCCCAGCCCTTGTGCAGGTCTGTGGCTGGGGGGGCCCCTTTGCAGGTAAGGCAGAGCCTGTAGCCGCTGTACCAGCACTAGCGGTGTTCCAGGAAACATGTCCCAGCTCTTCCCAGTGCCTTTGAAGTTTGATACTGTCTGAGTGAAGCCTCTCAGGCTTTCTCTTGCCAAATAATATGCCTCTTCTCATCTGGGTAAGAGGCCTGAAGGCAAGGTGGACACTAGGCTAGGAAACTTCCTCCCACTGCTGTTGCAGATGCTTTGGGAGAGTTAATGACATGGTAATTATTTCAGCTGCCTGCAGGATGGGGAGAAGGCAGTGGCTGTCAGACAGGATGCAGCACTAGCTAACTGTTCAGGACTGAAAGGAAATCTTCTATGGAAAGCAACAGGTTCCTTGGGAACTGGTTTGGGTGTATGATAACTCTGTTCAGGACTGTGTGCTGAACCATTCTCTTGTTAAAAGCTTTGAGGTAACCAAGTGGTGTCTCTCCCAGGCACGGCACTCTGTAGCCTATCACCCCAGAAGAGGAAAGTACCCCTTACTGCCACAGCACCATCCTTTTAGGGAAGCTGTGTAATTTAGCAAAGGGCTTCTCTTAGCTGAGGTTACCCTCAGCTGGGCTTGAAGAAACAGACCCAGGGATGCTCATGGTAATGAGAAACATGCTACCATAGTATTGATTTTTATTTCTTTTTTTTAGCTGTATTGATGTCTGCTTTCTTTTCTCTGCAGCTTTGTGATGAATCTGGGGAAGGATGCTACCCTCCTCGGACTTCACTTCAATCCCCGTTTTGATGCTCATGGCGATGTGAACACCATTGTGTGCAACTCAAAGAAGGTGGAAGAGTGGGGTGCAGAGCACAGGGAGACTGTCTTTCCTTTCCAAAAAGGGGGCACAGTAGAGGTGAGGCACGCATATATTTATGTGTATACATACTCCCTGCACATGCTCTGGTGAAGGGAGGGTGTTTGGCACAGGACACCCAGCTGCAAGGGCTGTCTCAGGGCTGTCTGTACAGGAGGTGGCTGGCTTCTCCTGCTTGGCCAGTGCCACCACTCAGAGCTCTGAGCACTGATGGAGGGTGGGGATCAAATGTGCAAGCTTCATCTGGCTCAAAGATGTTACTACTGAACAGAGCAGGGAATGGGCATCTCTTGGGAGACCAGAATAATACTTTTGACTGTTGATGAGCAGGTTGTTCTACTGAGCTTGTTCAGCCTGAGAAGCAGAGGGTGGCACAGCAATGCTGCAGAGGGGAGAGGCTTGAGGAAACTTTCTTTGACTTTTGCATTTGTGTTGCAGATCACTTTTGGTGTCAACCAAAATGATGTGACAGTCCATCTGCCAGGTCACCAGTTCACGTTCCCTAACCGGCTTAATCTCTCTGTCTTTGACTACTTTGATACACAAGGGGACTTCACACTCCAGTCCCTCAGCTGGGAATAACTTCCTCTGACACCTCCATCTCAAAGATACAGAAAAAGCAATCAATAAATAAGAGTTTTGGTGTACTAAGTCTCAAAATCTAATCTGTTTAATATTGCAAGCCTACATGGGTTGGGCACCTTGCTGGGAGTGGGTGGACGAGGGTAGTCAATTTTACTTGAGTACCATAAGTGGATGCAATTGTCCCAGTCTTGGCCTTGAAAGTCATGGATGGAGAAGAGGGTGAGGGTTAAAACCTGGAAAGGCAGAAGGTTAAAAGTCCAAGGAGAGTCACAGGAGGAAGTATTAGGGCTAATTGTCACTGGGGGGAGAGTAAAAGCGTTCCTTAGGCAAGGTCACCCACTGTTGAGGTCTGGACTGACACCTTACACTGCCTGAATAAAACAGGTTGATTAAATCTATGCCTGCCTCAACTAAGCACCCCGGCTGACATCAGACAGCACTGAGTGGCCATGCTAGGTGAACCTAGTGAGGCAGGGAGTGAGGGGAAAGTCCTCAGTTTTGCTAGCTTTGGCTGCAGCCTTCTGTAGAGGCTGGTCCTAGTCCTATTATCTTCCTGGGAGAAGATAATGCTGTATGGAGACAGTAGAAAAGCTGCCTTGCTGGGTGTGATGAAGCTTGTAGAGGGCTCCTCATCCAAATCCTTTCTTCCAGTAGCTGCAGAAGCACAAAGTGTTGTGCTGTGGCACATGAGGGCAGTAACCTGGAGGTGTCTGGTTTTATTCTGCCCCTTACTCTTTGCCTGTTCCATCCAGAGCTGAGGGAGGCAGCAATGTCCAGCTGGAGTGTGGGATGCCAAGGATGTGTGCACTTTGCTTTTGTTCCTGCTTTACCTGGCCCGAATGAACCTGAGCACTGCTCAGTCTAAACTGAAGCTAGACTCTGAGGAGTCTGAGGCAGTCAGGCATGTTTGATGTTACTGCATAGCTGCCTCGGGGGCTCTCTCAGTCTAATGCTACCTTGGCAGCAATGACTGCTGCTGTTGAGCATGCTGTGCCTGCTGGGTATTGGAAAGGTGGGATCTGCCCTGTCCACAGTGCACAGCAGTTACCAGGTAGGTCTGGGATGCAAGGACCCAACCTTTGAGTCCTCACTTCCAGGCTTGGCCATGAGCAACACCAAGCACCAACAATTTGATGTACTATAGGATTCCCTGCAGGCCTGGCTGGGCTAGTTCCTCATGTTAAGCAGTTGCAGAGCAGCTGGAGAACAGGGACTTTCCCCCACAGCAGCAGTACCTCCTGTTCTTACTTCATAATTCATGAGGCTCTGCCAGGTCCTGTGTCCTAGGTACCCATGCAGAGAGAGGCTAGGCTGCTAGGAACTGTGGGGCTGAGGAGGAAGAGAAAGATGTGAGCTTAGCTGAAAGGCAGGAACACTTGGGGTGTACAAGCAACTTGAGACTCTGCAGCTAGGTCCCTCTTGAAGTCCTGTGTTGCCCAAAGCCAGTCTGCTTTGGATGATCACATCATGCTCTTTTTAGGGCTGCATCTATAATTTTAAACATGATGTCTAGCATTGCCACCCTGTGCATAGGCATGGCAGGGGGACAGCATAGCTTGGGGACTCTTACCATGGGGTGATAAGGATGAAGCCATGCTTTCCACAGAAGAGAGGTTCAGCAGTATGGAAATGAGCCATGCTAGGCTAGATGGGCTCAAGGCAAGAGAGGAAAGCAGTGGTTTACTGGCTCAGTTTACACAGTGGTGTTGACACAGTCTGGCAGACTGGGGTACATTTGGTAGGCCAGAGAATTGGGTATTTCCCTCCACCACAGCAGGGCCATGGTGCTGGTGAGGGTACCATGAACTGTGATGATGGACACAGAGGAGAGCTCTCTCCTTGCAGCTTCCTCTGCTGGGCTCATCTTGAAAGCTGAGCAAATGTGCTGGAGTCCCTGGGCTGTACTACAGGGGAATCTCGCAATGCCTCTTAATTGCACTTGGCAATCTTTCCTTAGATTCTTCAAGGATTTTTTTGTGAAGGTTTCTTGAAGAAAGCCGAGTGGTAGCTTTACCACAGGAGTATGAACCTCAGTGAGGTCTCCTGCTAGCGTGGCTGTTTCTTGAAGTGACTCACCGTTCTTGTGAAATCTATGACTCACCGTTGTCCTGACTTTGTTATGGTTTGGCCCGTTGCTAGCAAGGAGATGAAGGGTGGCAAAGGTTCCCCAGCTATATAATTTAGACATATCGAAGCTGACTGCTCCCTTCCACCCACTCCCCAGCCTTGTGCAAGGTGGAGGCTGGTGTGTGAGGGCTGAAGGACCTGAGGATGGAGTTAGGATCCCTGAGACAAGCACTGTCCCCACCCAGCTGAGCAGGATGAGCAGCCATGCAAAGGGGAAAGCACTGCAACAACACTGATGGAAGACACTGCATGCTGGCATGGAACGTGGTGCACTTTTATTTCTCAGCCTGACCCCAGCCAAAGGTCAGATGTTCCCAGCCTGCTCACCCCTCGCTTTCCCTCACAGACCCCATCAACTCCCTGAAAGCCAGGGGGACACTGTGGCTTCCCACAGCCTGCTGAGAGGGTGCTGCAGGCCGTGCCATGCCCATCCCAGTGTGGCCACGGCGCCGGCGGTAGCTGCTGGCGAGCAGGGTGTACAGGAAGGGGTTGACACAGCTGTTGCCATAGGCCAGGCAGGTGACACCGAAGTTGAGGTAGGCCTGGGCGGTGGGGCCGATGCCCAGCCCCTCTCCCTGGTACAGCCCGGCCAGCTGCCAGGCCCAGAAGGGGAGGAAGCAGGCCCAGTAGGCCACCACGATGGCAGAGATCCTGGAGAGGAGCCGCCGGGCAGGGGCCCGGCCGGCCACCGGCAGCCCCAGGCCCCAGGCCGAGGAGCGGTACGCCCGGGCCAGGCGGGCATAGACGACGCCCAGCACCGCGCCGGGTGCCAGGACGCTGGTGGTGAACAGCACCGTCAGGTAGAGCCGGAAAGCTGATGGCGTCCAGGTGGGGACGCAGATGCGCTTGTGGGGGCCGTCCCCCTCCCGCAGCTGGGTCATCACCATCATGGGGGCCGTGAGCAGGAGCGAGAGGAGCCAGAGGATGGCGCTGGCCAGTTTGCGGTAGGCATTGCTGGCCCGCCTGGCCCGCAGAGGCTTGGCCACTGCCCAGTACCTCTCCAGGCTCATGGCGGTCAGGAGGAAGATGCTGGCGTGCATGGTGAGGAGGTCCAGGCTGAGCAAAAGCCTGCAACCCACATCCCCAAAGAACCAGTCGTGGGCGAAGTAGGTGCAAACCACAAAGGGGATGGTGGAGAGGTACAGGAGGTCAGCCAGGGCAAGGTTGACCATGTAGACCCCCAAGGAGCCTGCTGAGCAGCCTGCCACCCTGCCAGAGGCCACCGCCACCGTGTAGATGTTCCCCACCATCCCAGTGAGGCACATGACCAGCAGCACTGCGCCCAGCGGCCCTGTGACCAGGCTGTCCCCTCCCAGGACGTTGTTGTCATCACCCCCACCACTGCTCTCCTCCGAGAAACTGCCACCCTTGGGATCCTCTCCAGGACTTGGGCTGATGAGGGAAGGGTTGTAAGACATCTTTGGGTCAGTTGAGCAAGAGCAAATGAAACTCTCAGAGACCTGTTCCTTCCTCCTGCCTTCCCCCCTCGCTGTACGGGACACGTCCAGCTTTAACAGCGAAGCAGCCAAAGGAAGAATGGGGAGAGTTCATCAGATATAGGGTGCTCCAGAGAAATCTATTCCTCACCTCCAGCCGCCCAGTCCATTGTGCTGATCTTGTCCATCACAAGCTCTGTCCAGTTGTTTTCCTTAACCTTGAAAGAGCCAAGAAAGGGACACTGCCCTTTCCTTCAAGACCAATAGGTGCAAGATAGCCTCTGCCAGCCAGGAGGAAATGTCCCTTTTCTTCACTAGCTCTTCATTTGTTGCTTCTCCAGAGTTTGCTGGGCTCACGGAAACAGTGGATGAAGAAGTGGATTTCTGCTTTCAAGTCTGTGTCAGCTCAGCTCAGACAGACTTTGGAGAGGTGGGCTCTGCCCCGCTGAACCAAACCCCCGAGAGTTGCCTTGACCACTGCACGGAGGAATGTGCCTGACTCACAGCTTCACACACCGGTGTGAATGCAGTTCCCAACTTATACTGGGCTTTTAGCCACTAGCTGAGAAGCCCCACAGGCTCTCTCCTCTTTCTGGCAGACATGCATTCTTCCCCCACACCTTCTGCACCTTTCTCCCACTCCCTCCTCCTTCTTGTTCTTGTTTCCCTTTCTTTTTCCCATCTCCCCTTGTACAGTTGTCCTCATTTGAGAGAGGAGACAACTGAAAGACAACACTCCATAATACGGCAAGGAGGGTGGAAAGCATCATGCTGTAGCTTTAGAAGGGAAACAAGGGGCAGCCCTGGAAGTGCAGTAGGCAGGGAGCAGCCACACAGCTCTCCCTAGCCAAACCAGACTGAAAGAACCTGTCCCCCGTTCCCTCCCAAGGAGGTCAGGGCCCTTTGAGGTTTGGGTGTCCTGGATGTAGTTCCCAGTCTGGAAGCAGATCCATCAGATGGTAGGACATCTCACATTTTCTGTCCTGGCCCTTTTCCACCCTTGCCCTCAAGTCAGCAGCAAGCTCCTAAAGACTCAAAGGACTGGATATTTTAGATTCGGTCTTTCCTTCTTCTCCACAAAGACCATCCTCCTCCTCCAAGCTTTCCCCTCCTTCCTTCAAAGCCCCAGGAAGCTGCCTCGCCTCAGAGCAGGGAGCAGAAGCCCATTAAGTAGGCACCACCGCCTTCTAGCGAGACACCATCACATGACACCCACGGCCGGTGCTACCCTGCCCTTTCCTCACTCACATCTGAGCCTCGTTGTCTCCAGGAAGACACGGTGAGCTAGAATTTGCAGAGCAGAGACAGATGTGCCATACTGCATGCACTCTGCTGTTAGCTCAGGGTTTCAGGCCACGCCAGCCACGCTCTTTTTGCATCTTCAGTGTATTAGCTTCATTGTGGCTGAGTCAAATGCCTCTGCTCATATCCAGCAGTGGTAATTCAGCAGCAAACAGGAGGAGGAGGCATCCCATCAGTACTCCTCTCACTGTGCAATGACCTTCGGTTTTCAGGAAAATCATGCTCCAAACTGGGAGAGATCAGCAAAATGCAGTGAAAATACACTTTTAGGTGGATATTTCCATTTCACCATGGCAGCAGGGCGAGTGATGCTCTCAACAGATTGTGGCGGTCTTGGCACAGAGCGGGGTCCCCAGAGAAGCAGAGGGGCACCGTGAGTCTGCCCATTTGGCTCTGATGGGAACAATCACAGTCCACATGCCCCAGCAAACACAACGAACAGTTATGGCTTTTTGTTTGATCATTGGTGCTTTTTTCGAAGAAACAACCTCATACCTCAGCAGTTAACAGGTCAGCTAGTTTAGGAAGTTAAAATAAATTACAATGGGAGTTTTTATTTATTTCTTTAGGGGCTAATTAAAATACTGGTTGTCTCATTAATTCCAGCTAGCTCCTCTTAACACGAGATACCTTTTCTCACATTGTCTGTGTAAAACTGCAAACACATCAGATTCTACAGTCACCAGCAGAACTCAGCCGCTCCTTTCAGCACGTGAAACACCGCTGTCCCAAGAGAGCTTTAAGAGATGAGCTTTAAGACATGAATCATGGGTTGATTTAGTGTTTTGGGCTAACTGTTACTAATAGAACATGAACATACAGACTTCCCCTGTTATCCTACTGCATACAATGATATGTATGCGTGATATACAAGATAAACGTATGCGATGTGTAGGTCAAAATGAAAGTGCCAGGCCTTTGACATACAGAGAATGAGGGAGCAGAGATCCATGTATTACTGTATTCAGGCATCAACCCCTAGGCTCTAGTAGAGACAGCAGACTCTGAACTGTATACACACTATCAGCTGCTCTCTGCAAGACCCAACCTCTTTCTATTGGTTTGATAGAGACTCAGGTTTGGCAGCTGATCTTCAGCAGCATGAATATCCCTTGCAGTATATTCCCTAGGGCAGGATTCCACCTCCATCACTGTTTGCTACGTGTGCACACACACACACATTAGCCACATACCCAAATGTATATCCACATTATTTTTGAGACGATCTCTTAATCTTCTCTGAAGCATTTGGTGGAAGGTCTGCACACAAATGTGGTCTGAAGAAGCTTTCAAGCCCATACATGGCAGAAGGAAACAGGCCTCACGTTTGGCTATTAGGATACATCTTTTAAGTGATCTTTCTCAACCACTGCACTAACTGATCAAATATCTAGATGTTTTCACATCTCTTTCACCAGCAGGTATGATATTTCTTAAAAGGAACAGGCTCTTCTAGTCCAGCAGCCCCTGCAACCCGCTGGGGTGCCTGGCTCCAGCCAGGCAGCTGTTTTCTTGCGTGAGGTGGGTGGCTGTCTGCAGTTTCATGCAGGAGTGATGCTAGGTCCCATGTCCAACATAGTAAGTGCCACAGTCTTCAAGGCCCAACTGACAGGCAAGACCCGTCAGCATCCAGTCAGATCACAGCAATTTAACAGGGAGAGGTCGTACTGAGGATTCAAACGCACAAAGTCTTGCACTTGAAAAGAAGCAGCTTAATCGGGCCCTCAAAACAAAGTGGATATTCTATGGGGGCAAAAGTGCTTCAAAGGGTGCTCCAAGAACACTGTGTTTCTCTGATGTCAATCTCCTCTCCTGTACTGACAGCCACCCAATAGGACCAGGTAGAGTCGAGTCATAGAGAGATTCCTGCACGGCTTCCTAGGATTTAAACTTGAAGTAGGCTTCAACTGTAGTGAAAAAAAAAGGTGATGCATTAGGGCAATACCCTGAACAGCAGTGGCAGGAGGGGAAGGAAACAGCATCCAGGCACTTACTTGCGTATTCCTGTGGTGTCATGGCCTGGTTGATGACACTAGTGAAGGCTCTGATCCACTCCAGCTGGTCATCCTCTGTCTCGCAGGTGAACAGGTATTCCCGGTCAGGGGTGACAATGGTGATGCCATAGTGCCAAGAGAAGTTGCCCTGTGTCCCTGAAGGCAATCCCTTCTGGACGCTATATCCATTCTCTCCGCTGCCCACAAATACCTCACCCTTAGCAAATGCATCCTACACATGAGGAGGGAAAGATGGTGATTAATGGAATCCCAGAAGAACAAGGGAGTCATTACAATGCACCTAAGGACAGGAGAAGAGCATGTGAGGATCGGGGATGTAGCAGCGAAAAGTTTTGGAGGTGGTCAGGGGACTCAGATAAGCAGTGAGTCTATGCTCAAAGGCAGTAGTGAAAAGGAAAAAATAAGGGCATAAATCTCGAGAGGTCTGAGAGAGGAACTGCTGTTCTCATCTCTCTGTGTCACCCCCTCATCACCACCCTTACACTGCTGCCCTCCCTGTTCCCGTTGTTTGCAGGCAGTGAAACAAACACAGAAAGCATGTGATGAACCGAAGGGGATGGAAAGGGGAAGACCTGGAGTCCATTTATAGCAGTTGGGAAACCTGCAAGCCACCCTTGCTGCAGAGCACGGACTCTGTTCGCACTTTGACCCTGCCCTCGGCACCGTTTCCTGCAGCCGCCCGGCGGTCACATCTCCCTCTCACCAAAGGATCCTTGAAGTACATGAGCCTGCGGTGATCCAGCGTGAACCAGCGCTTCTTGAAAGCCTCTCTCTGCTGTGAAGGGAAGAGGTGACATGTGTGAGGGGACAGTGCCCTCTGCTGCGAGCAGTGCGAATGGATACCCCAAATTCATCCCAACCACTTGAAGCAAGCCCCTGCCTTAACAACAACCTCCTCCTCGCCCTTTCTGAGCTGAGAGTGGGGGTCAGTATCGGGGTATTCAGTCCCAGCTGCTGTCCCCAACTCTTGAACTTCGATGAACGACCCCAGAGTTGAGACAGGAGAAATCTGGACACTAAATACCTGTAAGGTCACGCACACACAGACACATGCAGAGAGATCTGTCGCTCTGGGAGAAAGCAGGGACTCTGGCTTCATCTACTTTCACATGTGTCCTTCCCCTTCCTTTTATTCTCCCCTCCCTTGGTGCACACACACTGTTCCCACGGGTGTCTAAAGAGTCAGGGGGGAATGAGGAAACAGCAGGAGAAAAACATTGAAGTAGGGAAAGCCAGTGGTGCTCTGGCAGGCCCCTGTTAGATTTTTTCTACCATAGCAGCTCACCTTGGGACCAGTCTTCTCCATGTATCCCTCCTTCAAGAAGTTTCTCGTCAGACGACTTTTAATCTGACAAAATGGCAAGAGTAACCTGCGCTTAGCTGTGCTTCTTCACTATTCATTTCCCTCCCCCACCCTTCTATTCCCCCAAATTCAGTCACCTTCTAAATTTATATTTCCCAGACTGCCTAGCTAGGCATCACTTCTGCCTCCAAAATGCCCAGAAACAGCAGAGAGTGGCTGTTTTCTGACCACCACGGGCCCTTTTAAACACACCTTCTCATCCCTCTATCTTTACACTGCAATTTCCACTTCTGTACCTGGGGTTATAATAGTAACTAATGAGCTCCTTTATCATAAAACCAATGGGAGACTCCAGTGCTGCCTTACCTCATTATCGCTGGCAATGGGAAATGCTACCTTCAGGTAATGGAACTGCACGGAGCGGATGGCGTTGAACCAGTCCACTACCTCCTGAGAATGGAACAGGACAGGACAGAAAGCTTATCCAGAGCAACAGTGGGCCATCTAAATTCACCCAGCTGCACCCAGCCCTGTGTGAACTACAAACACAGTCAGCTCTCCCTCTGCAGCATCTCCCTCACATGCACGCAGCCAGCACAGTTGCCCCATTCCCCACATGCACAGGCAGCACATCTTCTGTAGAACTCCTCCTACACAAACCAACTCAGCCAGTGCTCCTGCCCTGCTCCCTGCAGCAAAACTCCCTCACAGATACACAAACACAGAGCCAGAACCCCCACCCTTTTACCTACAGCATCTCACACACCCCATCCTACCCATGCTGCACACTATTTAATATCAGCAGCTCTTCAAAGCACCTCAGTGGCTTTGCACCAGATACCTTTCCACTTTCATGGTAGACAAATATATTCCGGGTCTTATTGTCTTTGAGATAGGTGATCTGCAGGCCATTGGGGTTCCCAATCTTCTCTGGCTGGAATGTAGCATTGATGACATCTATTTTAACATTGATTTTGGGTTCTTTGGCCTGAAAACAGAATGGCATTGATAATGCATGAGCAATCCTAGAAGGAAAGAGACCTGAGCTACTGACTAAGTGGGGTAAGGCAGGGTCAGAGGCTTGACCCAGGTGGAGAACCTTGCACTTGGCCTTTTTAAACCTTCTGAGGTTCATATCAGCCCACTTCTAGAGCTTGTCCAGGTTCCTCTGGATGGCATGTCCCGCTCCTCCCTACCCTGAGCCATTCCCTTTCTTGTGACAGCATTTTAGATCTTGGCCCACTCATTTCAGGGAGATGAACGAGCAGAAAATAGCCCTCCTCAAAACCAACCAGAGAAAAGGTTTTTGCCAACTTGACTCACAGTGGGGTGAGGTTGGTTCCAGGAATGGTGCCGGATTACACATTCGGGCAAATGGATAGGAGTGAAGTGAAAGATCAGTCCTTTTCTCAATAGTGAAGGAAGCACAAAGGGAGAACATGAGGGAAAGTCACTCTGAGAGTAGGAAGGGGACCCTTCCCCTTAGTGACATGTTCTGTTATCATCCCTGAGCTGGGATGAGCAAGGCAACCTCAGAAACATGCGTAGGAAATCAGAACATCTCTGTGACCCCGCTGCTCTGGGTGGAGTACACACTGAGGTGGGAGTTGACCACCATACTCACATCCTGCTTGGTGAAATACTTCAGACATCCCTCTCTCTCAGACAAGAGGAACTTGCGGGGTAGGAACTGCCCATTGTCTCGACCTCGCTTCCAAAGGATGCCTTCCTTCACCCCTTGGAGCAGAAAAGCCACTTTTAATAGCATTCCCCCACAGGCATGGTAGGCATCAGAAAGCTGCATGCAGCCTGGGGCCCAGCCACCCCTCTGGGATAAAGCACATGATGGACTATGGCTGAGAATAAACACTTCAGATGTTCCACCTCTGACTTACAACTAAAGAAGGTGGCATTCCCGTGTTTGCAGTGCAGCTAAAAGCTCACCAAAAGACATTCCCAGATTCTTCCCACCTCCTAGTCCAGCTCCCACTACTACCTCTGACAGTGTAAGAGATGTCTCCTGTGAACACTAGAGTCCTGGCCCATGCAGATGCTGGTGTGGGACTAGAACTCTTCCTACTTGACTCTGCAGGCCCTTGGGCTCCGACGCCCTTTGTCACAGGACTGGCAGTGGCATTTCAAGGACAACTGCCATGGTTAGAGGGGGTGGCACGCAGCAGGACAGAAATTCCTTATTGTAGATGTCTGTCTCCACCAAGACACCAAATGCCTTTGAAAAACGCCAGCTGGTAACACCAGGCTTTTAAGGAACCTGTGGCAGTGCCAGCCTATGTTGCCCACAATTTAACACCCCCAAAACTAAGCCCTGTAAGTACCAGTTGGGTTCTCAGGAGTACTTGTGGAGACACCTCATGATGCTCAAAAGTTTCCAGCAAAGGCAACAGGCAGGATGTTTTGATGCTGTGCTCTGCTCTTACCATCAGAATACGGCAGCTGTTTTCCCGGCTCAGTAAATTCTTTGCGTTCATATTTGGCCCGTATCCACTGTTCTCTCAGCACTCTATGGACAGAGGTGACAGGTAGCTCAGAAACAAACTAGAGGAATTAGAGGAACAGAGAATTGCCCTTCCCCCTGTTCTTCTGTATGCAGCAACTTACTGGCAGTCATTGTAGGTTGGCTGGTAATAGTAAATAGGGATGTGAGCTTCATATATGGCTTTAGTCACAGCATTCCCATGCTTGGCCAGAAACTGCAGAGTTAGACAGAGAGTTAGTGCCTTGCCTTTGATGCAGACTCAGGGTGGAGCTTTTCCTTCCTGACACACTACAGGGCTACATGCCCATCAAACTCTAATGGAGCATTCTCTTTCCCCTCCATTGCAACGTCCCAGCAGCCTGGCTGCAGGAAGGTGGGTCTCAAAGGTCTCAGCTACTCTCAGACATTATGCTGATTGCACCTGAATCGACAGAGTGCCATAAATGTCACTTCCGTAAGGCTGGGTGCACACACATTCCGTGGATTTGCTGCCATGCCCCACGTCTCCTGGAGAGTTCAACAACAGCTCTGCAACGCCATCTGGAAGGACATTCCAAACCTCTTCAGTCCTCTTCCAAAGAGCAACAAGACACAGATTATTTTCTTTGGATCTCCAGAAAATATTTTCAGTCCCCCAAAGATTAGTGACTTGAGGGGGCTGTAATAGGGAGAAGTCAAGTTCCCATAAATGCCATTTTTCTCAAGAGATCATATTATATCTGGAAGCTCTTCTCGGAGAACGGAATTGCCCAAGATTTTCCCCTTGGACTGCTGAAATCAGGAGGAGACATTGAGGCTGGATGATCTTGGCAAGTGGAAAACTTGTAATCTGAAGTAACAAAGACCCTGAACAGTAGTAAGATACATTCCAAGAGGTCTGCATCTGCCATAAAGTAACAGGACACAAGGAGACACATAAGGGAAGCGTCTCCTCCCTCTCCCAGTGGGTTATGGGAAGTTATCCCTGATCGAGTATCATGAGTAGAAAAGAGACTGATTAAACCAGATTACATTCCAACTGCGTGAGGTCAAAGGGCTAATTTTGCCAGGACACTGAGTGAATAGCCTCATCCAAACCACTCAACATACCCATGGGGATAAAGATCTCACCTGCACCTGAGCATCATCCCAGCAGTCCATCTTCAGGGATTTGACTTTGCTGATGCTGGGGATGTTGCGGTGAATTCCTGAACAGCTGAGGCATATAAAGACACCCAAAGTAGACGATGCCCAGTCAGGATCTGAGAATATGGAAAAGGATATAACTCGAAGTGCTGAATTTCCCTGGGAGATGTGCCTCACCTCAGAATGTAGTCCTGAGAAACAGGGAGCTGGGTGACCACAGTTCCATCCCAGCTGATTAATTAATACCTGAGGCATGGATGCCAGTCAAGAAAAAACACAGCTATTAGTCCCTCATCCCCTGTTCCAATCACTTTGACTGAATTTTTAATGACCTATATCTTGAAAAACTCCGAAGTGCTCTGTGAACTCCCTTTGTGTAAAGGATCACCCAGAGGAAAATGAAACCACCTCTGGGAAAAGACCCTACAAGCTATTTAGTGCATCACAGGAACCCCCTAACAGTAATTAGCTCAGGAAGTGGAAAACAACCTTGAATCTAAAACTCTCCTGGAATAATTGAATAGGGCAAAATGGTACTAATTTGCCCAGTCTTAGTTTGGCTTGGGTGGTACACTCCTTTTGGGGGCATATTATGGGTGTTTTTAGCAGCGCTTGTAGGACCTCAAACTGGATACCCTTCTGAGAGCGCAAGCCCACCAGTAAAGGAAATTTCCTAGGCAACTGTGGCAGGTTGTCAGTTCAGAGCTGAGTCATGGCGGAGACAATGCCCTCCTGAATCATGCCTTCTTTCTGGAGCAGTTAGGGTTTCACTGGGAGCTTTCCTGTCAGGTCCTGACTGGGCATGACCTTGATTTGCATTTGAGATCTGACATGACTGCAACCCACGGTGCTGCAGCTATGCAGCCCCTACTAATCTGGCATTCCCACATCCCTGTCCTTCTTCCCACCAGTGCTACAGCAGCATCTTCTCCTTCTTCCCTTGCCAACCCACCTCCAGGGAGAGGAAATGAATACCCAGAGCGATGCCGTCCCTTTCTCTCCACCCCAGGCTCCTGTGCAGCGGAGCCTGCACTAAGTGACTGCTAGCGATCAGCCCCAGCTCCCTGCCTCCAACTCTTCCTCCAGCATCCTTCGGGGACTCACCTGGCTTCCCGCAGTCCGCACACAAAGAGTTCTCCGCTCTTTTCCACACTTCCTTCAGGGCCTTCATGCTCCACTCGTTCCCTCCAGCCATCCCCTCGGAATGGTATCCCTCCAGGCAGGGCAGGACAGGGCCAGGAGGGCAGATGCCTGCACTTTATGCACCTGCAGGCCAAGCCACTGCGTTATCCAGGAGAGAAGGAGCCACCAGAGAGACAAGCTCCGGCAGACAGAGGGAAAGGACGAAGGCAAGAGAAGTCTAAGGTTAAGGTTAATGGGAAGGGTACAGAGGCCTGTCGGTGCACCTGAGCCGGCTGAGCACAGGCAGGGGCAAAGAGGCTGGAGGCTGAAGTGCACCCAGACTGTGCTTGTGGAGGGAGGAGGAGGAGGAGGAGACCTGCCCCATGGGCGTGGAGGGAAGTGCAGCAATTAACCACAGAACTGGTTTTTCCGCATTTCTGCTGGTGAAAGGACAGGCCAGGAAAAGAGCGCAAGCAGCAAGCAAGCTGATAAAGGAAAGCTGGCTGTGGACAAGGGACTGCCAGGCTGTGACAGGACTCCTGTCAGGACTCGTCATGCTCTGTGGGCTGGTGGGGATGGCTTTGGCTGCCCCCGCAGCAGTTCAGAAGTTTCCACCGAAGTCAGCTGGCCACCACACAGGCATTACACCCATTTTAAAGGCAAAAACAGGGGAGCAATAAAGGTTCAGGAGTTCAGCCAATATCACTCTGAGCCATCAGAATATGGCAGTCTTGATGCCCCCACCAACTCATGCCAGTACCTCTCTCCACCACTACAGAAACCACGGTTGTCCAGCCATATGCTGCGACTAGAACACTCGGCACCAGAGCCAAGACCTATCTCCACAATTGCCTTCCCAGGATAAGAGGAGCAGCACATGCTCTGCTAACACCAAGAAATGACAATAGCTTGAAATAAACTCAGAGCTCTGTTGAAGAATGCTCAGTTGAAGAACTGCAGATGTTAACTATTCGGAGGAGTAACATTTATTAAAGATGTAAAACACTCTGGAGTGTCAGAACAAGTCTTGGACTGTGAGTTCGGGTGCTACACTGCCGTGTCCGCACAAGGCAGCGACACAGAATCTTTTGCAGGGAGGAAACTGAAGAAGAATGTAGCTGGAGGCTCCCATGCCTGAAGCAAACCCCGTCCACCGCAGGCTGGACGCTAGGGCCGGGCACAGGCGCACACGAGCAGCACGGCGCTGGCTGCCCTGTGCCGCCCGAGCCGGGGGCCGGCGGACAGAACGCCCGGCGTTCCGGCGGAAGGGGCGGGCGGCAGCGGCAACGTGGGACCGCCATGGGCCGCAAAAAGAACAAGAAGGGTCCGGGCGGCCGCGAGGGGCGGCTGGTGGTGACTTTCGACGAGGAGCGGCGGAGGTGAGGCCGGGCGGGCTCCAGGGCGGGAGGCGGGGAGCGGGGAAGGAAGGCAGCCCCCGGTCGCTAAGAGCCGGCGGGTTCTGTGTTGCCGGCGGCAGGGAGTACCTGACCGGCTTCCACAAGCGGAAGGTGGAGCGGAGGAAGGCGGCGCTGGAGGAGATCAAGCGGAAGCTGAAGGAGGAGCAGAGGAAAATGAAAGAGGAGGTGAGGGAAGGGGCTTGTGTCCCCCCTCGCCAGGGCGGGCAGCGAGCGGGGCAGGAGGGGCGAGCAGAGGCGCCGCATGACCTGTTTCCATTTCTCAGCGACACCAGGAGTATCTGAAGATGCTGAGCGAGAGAGAGGAGGCACTCGGTACGTGCTGGGCCCTCAGTGCGGAGGGAGGTGGGCGCCCGTGGTCCGACAGCCGTGGCTGGGTAATGAGAGCTGGGGCAGGGATGCTCGCACGCTGTCCCACAACATCAACTGCTCGGTCCTGTCGTGTCCCCCAGACAAGCTGGTCAGCGATCTGAGTGGTAACCCTGCAGCCCTCTGGCACAGGGGATCATGAGCGTTGTACAGAAAGGAAGGAGCAGGAGGACATCTCCAAGGTGTCACCAGGTCCCTTCAGGGAGGAGAAGGAGCTTCCTCTCCAGGCTTGCAGTGCCAAGCCCCTCTGCCCTTTATCCCTGCATGCCGAGGCTGGGTGTCCCCAGCCCCTGCCCAGCATGGTGCAGCAGGAACAAGTGAGTTTACGTCGTGAAAAGCTGGACACTTTGCAGTGCAGCATTTCTTGTGTCTCCAGAGGAGGCTGATGAACTGGAGCACTTGGTGACGTCGCGGACAGAGTCTGTGAACATCGACCACCCAAACCACATCGTAACAGTGACCACCATCAGTGACCTGGACCTCTCGGGGGCACGCCAGCTGGGACTGACCAGCCCCGTGGTAAAGCCTGTTGCTACCTCTCTGTATTAGCTGTACACACTCCTGGGGCTGGTGAGGTAGGGCTGGTGCTCTCTGAGTATGCCCAAGGCCTTGCACCTGGCTGGGAACAGGGATGAAAAGGGAAACTCATAACTTTTATATTTTTCCACAATTTAAATTGGTCCTCTAAAGAGAAGGAAATGTCCTGTGTGAATAGCTCACTCCAAACCTCCCTGGAATCCTTTGCTAGTCCCGACTGACCGTGGTTAAAGGAAAAATGTTACTGGAAAAGTGTAGTACTTTAAAAACTGATACAACACAAGCAGGAAGATTTCAGACTTTGCTGCATGGGCTGTCCTCAACCTCTTTCCTGTGTCCTGTTCAGAAATAGTAATGTTAGCATGAGGAGGGATTTCTCTCTGCATAATCCCGTGCTTGGACCACAAATAAGGAAACCACTCAGTGCTGGTTGTGGTCGCTTTTATTCTCAAAAGACATGGTAACTGAGATCTTGTATTTGTTTCATAGAGACTCTCAGCTGCTGGTTGTGCTTACATTTGTGAGGTCATCTAATCTGAAAATCTGAAAATCCACTCAAAGTGGTCTTAGTAGTAATTTAAGCAAAAGCCAAGGCCTTTGGTGCGTAGTTTAAACTTCAATCACATGGCCATTAAGATCATGCTGAAGCTTTTGGATCTTGGGGTGGATTACTGTAGGACATCTCTCTGATTCTGTCTTTCTGCGGGACTGCAGTAGGAAACCTTGGACGGCGAGGGATGTGGGGAATTAAAAAATCTTCATCTGTGACTAGTTAGTTCACAAAACAGGATGAAACCAAGAAGGTGATGGAAACGCCAGAATCACAAAAGTGCTTTCTTTTTAAGGGAAAAAGTGATGGATCTGAAGAAGAGAAAGGGGAAGAGGTAGTGAACAAGCCTGTAAGAACAATGCCCAAGAAGTCCAGAAACCCCTTCCTGTCTGAGAAGTATGTATAGATTCCTTCAGGCCTTTGCTGTTCGGCTCTGGAAGCGGATGGGAATGTTGCGTTGCGGGATGCGCGGCGCGGCCGCAGGAGGGGTGCGGTGCTGCCCGGGCAGGGCCGGCAGAGGGAGCTGGCGGAGCGCAGCCCGCACACCCCGCTCCGCTCCCGCCGCTCCCGGGACCGACCGCGCAGGAGGAGCGGCAGGAGGGTGGGCTGCGTCCTCACCTCTTACCCAGTCCTTCATCGCGGCACATTCCGCAGCGTGCTCAGCTTGTCTCTGGGGTTGAAGGTCAGAAGATCCTCTAGCTGCATGCTCAGGCGTTCCCCACATTTTTCAGTATCCAGGTTTTACAACTGCTTTGGGGGTGTGGAGAGTTACTTTAACTCTGTGGTGTCTGGGCAGCACAATGCTCTCAAAATCAATTTTTGTTGTTACCGCACATGGAGACTTGCAGGTTTCCTGCACAGCTTGGAGTCCCTCTAGGGTTTGCTGTGTCTGGCATCCATTCCTGCTGGGCCACACAGAGCTCTCCAGCTGTTGTTGTGGTTTCACCTCACTTCTGCAGGCTTTAGTCCCCAACCATTTTTCTCTTTCTGCCCTGCACAGAATCTCTGCTCTTACTGCCACGCTGCACATGCACAGCCGGAAAAAGACAAAAGGAAAGAGATCCCAACGTGGGCAGGGCCCACGTAAGAAAATCCAGAAGTCCAGCACAGGGCGAACCACCAAGACTCAGCGACGGAGGCTGACGGGCAAAATGGGCCGTGACCAAGATTAACAGAGAAACTAATGTTCAGACCACCAGCTGGGACAGTGCTCCACATCTGGCCTGCTGCTCATTGGGACCCTGTCATTGTGGGCAAGCACTGTGTTTACGTGGGCTTCTGACTAGCAGTGAGCCCAGTTCAGCCTTTCTGTAGCCTCCTGAGCACTGGCCAGGGTGACTAGACACTCTACCCATTTATTTTTGCAGTGATCTCCAGCTGAGTGTCTGGGTGCCACAGAGCCTCTTAAAAACTTCTGCTGAAGGTCACGTTCTCTATTCGGCATAACCCTTCTGTCCTTGGGGGCCCCCCCTTTCAGAGCTGATACTTGGCTTTATCAAAGAAGAGGATCTGGGGCAGGGTGCAACAGGCACATCATTGTCAGGGCAATTTGAGAGACTTGGAAGAGCTCTGCTTGCACTCCTGCATCAGCACCCTGGCATTTGTGCTGTGCGGTAAATCCTTTTTCCATGGAGGCATGGTGTCATCTTGTCTCGTGTGTTTCTTCACCACGCACACAGTGCCACACCTGAATGCAGGGGTACCTTTTGTTTGGTGCTTGTGCCAGGTGAAATTGGATAACTTTGTGAATAAATTTGAAGTCATTTTGCTAAGAAAAAAATCCGTGACTTATTTGAAGCATAACAGGCGCTGTGCTAAGGCCAGTACCAACTGGAAAGAGGGGGAGGTAATTCCTGGTGTTTAAAGGATATTGAAATCCACTGGTGCTTGGAAAATGGAATAGCTAGGAGCTATTTCTGTGGCAAGGCAGGGCCAGCTAGAGCAGGAATGGCTCATTCCATTGTCTGCTGAATATGCCGATCGTAACTGCGATAGCTCAGGGGAGTATGAAATGCCCTAATGCCCTTGCTGAATGTGTGTGGCCCTCTCCGGGGTGGGAGTGGCAGAGGCTGCCCTTGCCCTTTACCTCAGGGTTGCTGCAGTTATTAGCAGCTAATTGCCTTTCTTCTTAGGACATCAATGTATGTTTTTTAGCGTGGTTGCCTTTGGTAGGGGGAGAAAAAAAATCTTTGCATGGTTGGGATTTAGGAATACTGGTGGCAAAACCGTGAGTGAATCCTCTGAGGAGGAGAGTGAGCCCAGGCAGCATGCTGGCCTCTGTCCTGGAGTATTGTGGAGTATTCTGTCTCTGTCAGCCAGGCCTCCTCCCATGCCATGTGTGCACTGGAAAGGAAATGACAAAGAAAGAAAAGGCCTATGTGTCCAAAACCCACACCAGAAAAATTTGCAATCCAGCAATGGGCAAGTAAATAGATTCCTCATGCCAGAAATGGGAGGGAAAAGAGTAAACCAGTGCCCGAGGCTGCATGGAGGAACATCAGAGCAATGCTGATGGCCACCAGCTGCTAAAGTGAATGGCATCAGCCTGATGGCACCAGCCTGATGTATCTCTCCGTCGTTTCTTGGAGGGTGTGCACGCAGAGCTGTCCTCCAGAGTGTGTTAAGGAGGAGGGTATGATCTCAACACTGACAGCAGCAGCGCAATTTCTGCTGGAGGGAGGGTTCTGGAGGGAACCGGGTGACACACGTGCTCGTGGTAAGGAATGGGGTCCTCTTGCACTTCCCTTTCCCTTCTGAAGAAGGTAATTGCTGGGGAAGTGGACACTGTTATCACTGGTGCCTTGTGTGCTTGGATTCAGAGTCCCTCCCTGGGCTGAGCTCTTGGGCGCTAACACTGAATAAACTCAGTCACATTGTTAAGGTGTGTGTGTGGTTTTCTCACCTCCAAAATAGTTCTCAAACGCTGCCTTAAAGGCCACTCCAGAAAGGTCATGGGATTTAATGGGCGACCTTACCTATCCACCCATCTCACCTGGGCTTCTTGGGTGTTTCAGAGCTGCAGAAACACAATTTGGGCAAGGCCAAAAGCGTGATGCTGAACTGGATCTCAGCCAAAGAATCCAAGAGGTCCTCTTGGATGACCTCATTGTATTCCAGATGAGGTGTTAAGAGTGACTTCAGTTTTTATCATTTTGCTGCCAGGTGATCTAGAAGAATCTCACTTTTAGTTTGCTGTTTCCCTGGCCTAATAACATCTTTCAGCCTTTCTCATGTGTCAGCTGAAATCTCCAACAGCCTCTTCCATGCTCTGAAATCTTTTAATTCCTGCTAGAAAAAGAGTTTTGAAATTCAGAAAAACCAAAGAAGTGTATGGAAAAACTGAGAACAGAACTGTTAAATCCTATACAGCATTAACCATCAGAATTGTTCACTACACTATTGATTTCTCCATTTGATTGATTAAAACTTTATTTTGTAATGTGAATTACTGACTCAGCCCTAGCCTGCTGTTTTTGTTATGCACAGGGTGTACAGTCAGGCTACCCCCAGATGTATTGAACTGAGGATATGAGTTTTCACACACAAGTTAGTCAGTTAAGTGTTTGCCAGACACACCACAGTTCATACCAGACTTTGGCTTAAAATTCTTGTTTGCTGCTTCCACCTGTTTTGAAGGTGGATTTGAGCATTTTGGTGGTCCCCCCCCGCCCCCCCCGAGCTGCTCAGGAGGCTGCTTCCAAATGTAAGGTACTTGCAAAAATCAACATGCTAGTGCAGCTGCTGCTCCGTAAAGGAAAAGCACAGACCAGCAGCTCCCTGTTAACTCCCTTTTCCGCAGGCATTTCACACGTGGCTCTGCAGCTGGGTCGCCTCGGGCACCTGCACATTGCTGTGCGTGTGCCCCAGGCTCGCACAGAGATGCAGGGCTTTGACATGGGCTGCCACACTGGGGTTGCCATGCATGATGGCTTTCACTGGCTAGACTGCGATTCCGCACACATGCACACACAAAAATACAATTGGGATTACTGAGGATCAAAAACAGACTGGGAGCCAAAAAGTTCAGACAGTTGGGGGAAAATTGGAGCGCAGCAAAAAGGAGGAATGGTTGCAGTGTGTGCATGAGCTGTGTGATAATCAGTGCAGTGTAGTTATTGCTTTTGTAGTGTATCAAGCTCAAGGCTGTACTCAGTACACTCACACTGCTGCTTCCAGCAGTGTGTTCCAGAAATGAGCTCGAGGAAAGAAGTTACTGGGAGAGTGACAAGAACTTTTGGGGACTAAATGGGAGCTGAATAATGGGTTGTGTGGGGTAGATAGGTTTGAGGAGTGGATTTCAGACTGCCCTTAATGAATAAACAAAAAGCAAAATTGAATTTTTTGTAACTCTCACCAGCATCGGGAAGAGAAGGAGTTTGAATTGTAGAAGGAGCGGTGGAGGACAGATGTTAAGCGTGTTCTGCTAGAAATAGCAAGGGTCAGGCAGAGCGTGTGCTTTGTAGGTGAAGCCCACGTTAGACAAATCTCTGAGTGCTGTGGGTAGGCACGACCCGCCGTTGGGGCTGTGCTGAGACACGGTGGCCTTTCGCTGCCTCGGTGCTTGCGGGCGGGTAAGTCCGCTGCTTTGGCATCTGTTTCGGCTTCGGGCTACGCAGCTCCTGGGGCGCTGCGTCGGGGGGGCACTGGGGAAGGCCCTGGGCAGGCGGCGAGGCGG
>VZRS01007084.1:0-22400 GCA_013398055.1 Ifrita kowaldi
AAGATGAGATAATGTTCTTAAGGGGCCTCCCTGTGCAGGAGCATCTACCCTGCAACCTGCTGGTAGAGCAGCTCAAGGAACTGGGCCTTCACACTACTTTCTCTTCTCAAAATGACATCCTGCCATGCTATGGCTTTAGAGACTTCCCCTAGGTATGGCAGTGGGCTGGGTAGTGGGATTGGAGGAGGAAAACCAGGCTGAAAGAGGTGACCAGGAGATCCAAGTAATGAAATGCAACATTAGCAGGGTCCCTGCCTCTTAGCAGAGGTCCTTCAGCCAGATGTCCCTGTGGGTGAGAAAGGAGCTATGGCTGTATCTACTCCTGGTGCCTCTGCTAGCTGTTGTGTGTGAACAGATTCCTGGCACTGAAAGATGAGTACCTGAATCATCAGGACAGCCTTTACAGTTCCTTGTGTGAGTTTTAGACTTCAGAGGGGACTTGTTGGGGTATCCTCTCCTCTGTCTCCTTTATGCCTAAAACCTGTTTGCAGTTTCGGCCACTGCTGTATCAGCTTTACAGACACATCCCAGATTCCTGGTACCAGAATGCCTGGGCCACAGGCAACCAGGTGCTCTCTCTACAGCTGCGGGCATTAAAGCACCTGTAACTTGCTTATCCATTTACAAAAGAAGGGTTTGCTCCAGGCATCCTGGGTGGATCACTGTTGGTCTCATGGCATTTCTTCTGCTAATAAAATGCTCTCATCTGGGAAAAGCCTGTGCTCTGTGAGCCTGCAATGTAAACTATACATTCAGGCTGGTTTATTTAGAGAGCAGTCACAAGCACAGGCCTCCTCTTGCAGCACCTTTATTCAAAGGTAGAGAGTCAAAAGACATTTCCCACTTGCATTTACTGAGGGAAGAGTCATTGTAATCACCTTAGTGATGTTTTTGCTGGGGTTTAGAAAATTTATAGTCTCTGTCTTCCCCTCTGCCGAAATCTGCTTCCCCCTGCTCTCACCAACACAAGTACCCTGCACCTCTATGGTGAACAAATGCAAGAGGAAAGGGAACTCTCTAGGGTTTCCTCAGGAGAGTGTTTTCCTGCATCAAGCAAAAAAACCCCCAGCCTGTTGTGTTTTGCCACAGGGATGCAAAGAGTGATCAGAGAAAACTGGAAAATTGGGTGTGTCAACTTTTGCAAGGGCTGAGGCACCAGTGGTGGGTGTTCAGGGCTTCTGCAGCAGAGGAGTGCACGCAGCTGGGAATTAGGAAATACAATAATACTTCCTGCACTATGATGTAGGGTGTGTATCTCATTCACAGGTGCTGCTGCCACCCCCCTGACTCATGCTGTGCTTCTGCTACACTGAAAATTGCCCTTGCTGTTATGGAAGAGGCAACAGGATGCCAGTAGATGTATCAGTGAGCTCTGATGTTTATGTGACTGCTGGTTTTAAGATGCTTAAAGCCCATCAAGGCTATGTTATTTTGTCTGGTTGAGTCAGGAGAGCACCTGAAGTCCCCAGGTTACTGCTCAGACCTGCTGCCTTTCAGGACTGGCCCAGTTTAGTGTTGATGTTGTGGAGATGGGAGTTGCCTTGGTTGTTTTGACTCAGCAAGTTAGATCGAGAAAGCTTTGAGACGAGTTTCCAGCAAGCTTTAGGAAAAACGCCATGGTGGATGATGGATTTAGCTCTGCTCATCTGCTGCAGTGTGGTCTTGCTATTTGGCCAAGAGACATGGATGCTACAGCAGTGGTGGTGAGGCAGAGAGAGACACATACACAAAATTCCCATCCTCAGCAGTCAAGGTGAATGCAGACGAAATACCTGAAAAGAAATTTTCAGGTATCTGAGAAATTTTCACTATCTGAGAAATTTTCACTATAATATTCACTATTACAAGGTAGTGATCAGCTGGTAGTGATTGCTGGGTAGATGAGTGCTTGCCAGCTTCCAGGCAGACCATTTCTATGTGTGAAGGAGGATGGTAAAGGCAGGTGCCATCATTATATAAAGGAAAGAAACCAAGGGATCTTCAGGGTCTTTGTACTTGTGTCTGACCAACAATTTGTCACTGCTCCAGGAAAGCTTGCATGGAAACACATCACTGTGGCTTTGTATCTACTTATCCAACAGGATTCTGGTTTTTGGTTTGAATTTTATTAGCTATTAAATGGGACTTACGGAGCACCAGACTGCATCCTTGACAGGTTGTGAACATGGGTTTTATTCACAAAACTCGTTCCCCTCGTACAGCCAGGTGTAAAGGTGGTCAGGAAAGGACCAGCTGGGCTGGCAATGCTGTGCCAGTCCTCAGTGGCACCGGAGCCTTTCCTCCACCTCTCTGCCAAGCACTCATCCTTTGGATGATGAGAATACATTTTAGTCAGCTTTTTCTAAATGTTGGAGCATCTACAAAAGGATTTTCATTCTACAGTTTTTCAGCCATTATATACCTAGGGAAAAAATTATCCTAAATTGTAGCTTCCAATGGCTACAGGAAACTACTTACTGGTCTGGTTCCCACCTCATATAAGTAGGAAAATGTGTGCAGCTGGGTTTTTCCCTCATCACTGAAAAGGTGAGTTCTGTTACAGTTGTTACTGCTGTTTTGTGAGTTAGCTTTGGGCAAACAGCCTGGGAACAGCTGAACATGCCAGAGACTCAAGGCCCTGACTCAACTGTTCATCCCACTTTGTAAAATAATTTAATAGAAAATAATTTAAGTGTGAACTTAGTTGTGTTGCTGAATTGAGACTTTGGGGTAAAGTCCCTGCTGGATTCAGTTCATCTTAAGCAGATATTTATCAGAGCTTGGGCAAAGCCACTGACATGTTGCTAAAAGTGTTTCATAAAAATGCTGTTGCTGATAACTTGGACACCATCACACAGGCATTTTGGGAAACAAATGAGTACAAACCAGTGTTGTGCTGGATGAGTCATATGGGAAAGGGGGGAAATTGTCTGATTTTGCTATTTTTAAGGCAGTCAGCCATATTGATGTGAGTGGCAAACAGGAGAGCCAGGCAAAAGTCATCTATGATGGAGTCTATGACAGCCTGCTATTCATTTTGGAGGAAAACTGGCAGTAAAAAGGATCTGGTCATCATTAAGCTCCAGCAGAGTTTATTCTAATTTTTTCAAGCTGACTCCTTAATTAAATGATTGTTTTATGGGGAATTAGAAAAGTATTGGCTGTGTGGTAGCAACAGGTAGAGGCTGTCATCCCAATTAATCTGTTTTTTCTGAACTCTGAGAAAATACTTTCCACCTCTGAGAGACTCTTCTCCCAAAATCTACCAATCCTTCCCTGAGCAGACAAGATGAAAGGTGTGCATCTGGGGGTCCCCTTGTTTCTGTCATAGCCACCTGCTGCTGTACCCCAGCTACAGAGGATAATTTTGCTTTTAGTTTCCAAAGAGTGCCCAGGCATTTTTCTTTTCCTAAGGGACAATTTAATTCCTTTTGTGAACTCATTTTGGGTTATAATGTGACTATATTTCAATGCCTCTTATTAACACCACATTGAAGGCAAGCATAGTAAAGATTGGAGAAAAAGAAGTACAGTTTGTTTTTTCTCTGCTGAAGGTCTTATTTCCTTCTCCCTGTGCCCAGGGCTTTCTCTGGGTTTCAACACAGCAGCCCCTCCATCTTACAGTGGTCTTCTAAAATAGCCACAGGACATGCACCAGGGCACTTGGTGGAGCAGAGAGGGGTGAACTGGGGGGTCCACAACTGCAGAGCTGCCATCTTCACAGTCATAGCTGATTAGTATTAGTAACCTGTCATAGGTAGGTGTTTTCCAGACTCCTTGTGTGGCATGCAGTGGGTTTTTATCTGATCCCCCTGCCTAACCATGAGCAAACTGGAAAGCAGATGGCAATTATCCACAGCACTAAGGGAGGCTTGGGGGGGAAGGTGTTGTGCCTTTCCTTCCCAGTGCCTCAAGTGTGAAAAACAGGTAGTGAATCCTTGTTTACTATGGTGAGGCAAAGCTCACAGCTAGCAGGGGTGCCCTGATCTCCAACTTGTGTCTGAGGGAAAACAGCTGCTTGGAAATGGGTTTGAAAAGGTGATGGTGGTTCAAAATGTCTAGTTTCATGACACTGTGTTTTCAGGAAGTCCCAGTTATGATGTATAACACTGGAAGATGCTTATTCTGCCTTAAGTCTTTTCCCAAACAGGTCTTGTTGAATGCTCAGGAGTATGTGTTGACATAGCTGATAGTGATAAAGTTCACAGAGCTGGAGAATCACAGATGCTTTACTGCCTTTGGGAAAACCCTAAGGATAATTGCATTTAGAGTTAGTATTCTTTATATATTTCACTGTCCAGTGAAAAACTGCTCCCTGAGGTGTGGATCCACACCTTTCTTCTGGTAAGGCAGAACTACAGCCTAATTCTTTATAAAGACAATTTGGCAGCAGGAAACTTAGAGGCCCCTCGATAACATCAGGGAAACTGACACAACCTTAAAATATTTAGATTTTATTTTGTGATGGATGTTTCCATGCAGCCTGGATTTTTGCATTGCACTGCTTTTCCTCCCTGCACATCCAGGGCAGGGGATGAGGCCAGACACACCTTGGTGTTTGCTTGTACAGCAGGGCTTGTGCTGTGGGCTTGTGATGCAAAGCTGCACTGGGGCTGACAGTGCACTGCCAGCTCTTGAGAGCTGCAGCATCCCCTGAACCACTCAGCCTCGTGCCAAGATGTGTTCCCAGGGAGGCCTGAGGGCTCGCACCCACCTTTAATTAACACCGCCCCATCCAGGCTTTGGATAACCTTGAGTAGTTTCAAGACTTTACGACTTTTACCATAAAATAAAACTAAAAAAAAAAAAAAAAGAATTTGCCAATGGAGAGGGGATGTTGCCAGGTGCTGTCCCAGCAGTACCCACTATGTGGCAGAGATGGTTTCACAAAAGGTCCTAAATCCTTCTGGGAGCAGCTGCTGGGGAGCATCCCATGCAGAACATGAACCAAGTAAAAATGCAAAGCTCATCTTGCATCTGTCTTACCTTAAGAAATTCTTAGTGCACTAAGGACATAGTATTACAGCATTTGTACCTTTTTAATCCATGAGTGAAAGCGATGTGGGTTATCATATGTGATAATGCCTGAGAGCTGAATGACAGAGCTGTCAGCTGTGGGACGCTGAAATGACAGCCCTTTAAAGTGTTGTCAGGTCTTGTGGGACACTTTTATCATAACACTTATTTTAGCCTCAGGAAGACAAATCCATTGTGTCTTCCCTTTCTGGGGGTCTCCTTAAAGCACTGCTATTCAGCAGTGGGATGTTTAACAAAATGGCTTTCTTGAAGTTGTCTGCACTTTAGGTAAGATCTCCTCCCTTCCCAGATATGGGAACCACACCAATGCCATAGCCAGGGGCTTTGAGCAGGGTTCCCAAGACACAGAGACCTTTTCCAGGCCTTGTGGCTTCCACAAAATGCTGATCTTGGGAGATCTGTGTGCGATGCTCTGTGATTGCCTGGTGTTTGCATGTGACCTGCTTGGGTCTGCATGGGATCGATCCCCCCTGTCTGGCAAAGCCCACTGCTTCCCAGGCCCTGCCCTCTCTGCTGTGGAACAGCCTCGTGCAGCAGTGAAATCTGCTGGGGCTGGGCAGTGTGCTGGCCTGTGCACTCACTGGAGTGATGAGGAAAGAGGGGACACTCTCCATAATACCACCAGTGCTGAGGTGGGCTGGGCAGAGCCTCGCTGCTCCCATCCGAACACAAGTGCCAATGTTTGGCCTCGCCTTCTGCTCTCCCTTCCTCCATGTGGAAGTTGAGCCGTGCTTTTCATCTCAGTGCCAGTGAAGGGCCTGCAGTGTTTTGTATGGGGGGACAGCTGGGGTGTCCCGTGCCCTTTCAACATCTGAAGGATGCAAAAAGTGCAAATGATCTGCCCAATCCCACTGCTGGCCCCTCTCCCACGGGAAGAGCCCGGCTCCTTGCCAACCGGAGGAGGTTTGGTGCAGTGTGGCAGTGCCACAGCAGAGCTTCCCCTAAACCCGCCCACGACCATTAAGTCTCCATTACAGGACACTGAATTCACTCCGCAAATGAAAGATAACGTCTCCTGAGGAAAATAAACTAAAAGCAGGGAAGGGGATTGGCAAAACAAAAACAACCCTTCCCACTGCAGTAGCACTTGCAATTAAGAATAAAACGGAGCAGGAGGCTTTGAAGCTTGACTTTGGGCAGAAGGAAAAGGTCCTCTCCGAGAGCCCCGGGTTTCTGTAGGCACAGCACAGCGGCTGCTGTCTTCATTTTACGTCAGAGCATTAATGCTGTTGTTTTGCCCCTGGTATCAACAGAGCTTGCCTGGTAGGTGGGTGGGGTATTGGGATTTATATTGTAGACAAATTCAGGAAAGCGTCGGTCTTTTTTTCTTTTTTTTTCTTTTTTTTTTCCTAACAAAGCTTTTGAAAGTCCACTGGGGACCCCTAATGTTCAGCTACTGCTGAAGCAAGCGCTTCAAAGCCAGAGCTGCACAGCTTCTTTAGCCATGTATCGGTTTGATCATTCTAGTGGGCTTTTATTAGAGGCAATAACACTCCCTTCCCCCTGCTAAAAGTCGTCTTTCTGGGAAGCTCTGAGAGCTCCTCAAAATGTTTGGGAAAAACAATATTTCTAAGGTCAGAAAATGTGCCAGCCAAATCAAGCCAGGACAGCCCTGGAGATGCTTTGGGAGGCAGAAACCTTTTCGCCACCTACATAGCCGGTAGGATCCCTCCCTGCCCTGAGCTGTGGCAGCAGACACACCTAACATGCCCAACAGAAAAGTCTGCAGAAGAAAAGTGGATAGAAGAAATGGTTATTGTAAAAGGGGTTGGGAGGAGTAACCCAGTGGAGATCGTTAAGGATGTCGGTGACAGACTGTGTTAGCCCTCCATAAATTCCCATTGCCTAGTCCCTATTCCCACACATCTCCCCATGGCTGCCTCCTTTGCTGCCCAAAAAAATCTCCACTGGCCACCTTCTAATGCCTGTAATGAGCTAGGCAGCCTCCATGACCAAAACCTACAGTCCTCCCGTTGCCTTCAGCCAGGGCAGATGGGAATTGCTGTTATCATAGGGTTTTTTCCTGGTTTCCTAGTGCCTCTGCTGGTGGGACTAAACAGGACACACAGATACCTCCACAACAGCCTGGTTTAGGATTTTGTCAGCCAAATTCCTGGGGTCAGCTTTTCTCTCTCTTGTGACAGGAGTGTGTTGTCTTTCCTAGACCAGCATTAATGTAATTCTAATTCTCCCTCTCAGCCAAAGGCAACAGCATGATCAGTTACTGGGAGAGCCACACCAAACGCACTTGGAAGTCTGGGCAGAAAAATGTTAGAAATGCAGCTGGAGTAAGTTACCTTCCTCTCTTTCATGTCTCCATCCCCGATCCCAAGCAAATCAGAAAAAATCGTGCTTTCTAAGTGGTTTCTAACATAATGAAAGTCAATTAGAGTGATGCAAACAGAGCTGATAACTGCAGGTTTTCATCACTGACTCCGTGCTAAATATCTGCACTGTGTGGTTTGCAAGGAAGTAAGGGTGCATGGAGAGGGAAGGATGGGGTTTTTAAAAGCACTTAAATTACCTCTAATTAGCAACACAACTGTAGTCAAAACATAATGTGAGGATAATAAATTGATATTTGCATAATGGAAATACTACCAAACTGTACTTCAAATAAGATGAATTAGATTATAATTAGAGCTGTGTTTTGGGAGAGAAAATCCTTCTAATTGCCTGATTACAGGCAGTGCCAAGGAGGAGAGGGCTGGCAGCTGCCAGGGAGGTCCAGCCAGTGCTGTGTGGGACAAGTGCCCCGCAACTGGGGGCCATTCCCTGAAGGGGGGACAGGGTGCCCACACCTACCAGCAGCCAGCACAGCCATGGCAAATCAGGTTTGGGGAGAAAAAGGGAAAAAGCAGGAGGAATGTGAATGTCTGCACTCTCAGCCATCAACTGCAAAACCATGAACTGAAAGAAAATCCAGGGCAAAATCGTATGGAGGGCAATTAGGGTGGGAGACACCTATGTCTCAAGGGCAGGTGGTGCAAGGGTAAAAATGCAAGCACTAATCCTGCAAATTGCAGGAAACCAGTGAACATCTTTTTCTGGTAAAATCTCATCTCCACATTGAGTTGCAATGGCTTCTTCCTGCTGCTATTTGACAACTGACTTTATTAAACCAAATGTTGTTTTCTTTATTTTGAATCATATGCAAGGTTGCTTGTGATTTATTGTCCAGCTTTATTGTCTTACTACTCTTTATTACAAAAGAGGCCACCTGGACAGCACCGGTCACTCTCCCACTGTACAAGACCAGGTACACCAACAAGGAAATTACAGCTGATACGTTATATTCCAAAACAGCTTTTTTTTGAGAAAGCAAACAAAAGAATTACACCTTGTCACTGAATTGAAGGCACCTTGAGGCTGGCTTGCTGCCTGCTAGATGCAGAATCTTATGGTTGGTGCTAATGCCCATTTTGGTGCTTGGCAATGACATGGTTCAGGTGGGAAAACTGATCAGCATACAAAAGCCTGCTCTCTCATTTTGGCTGGGAGAGAGAAAAAGGTGATTTCTTAAGTCCTGTGTGTACTGGGTTTGTGTGGCCATATTGTGATAGTGAGAGGGCTACAGGGTGGCTTCTGTGAGAAGCTACCAGAAGCTTCCCCCATGCCTGACAGAGCCAATGCCATCTGGTTCCAAGCCAAATGTGCCACTGGCTAAGGCTGGCCCAGTCAGGAATGAGAGTGATGCCTTTGCGATAACATATTTAAGAAGGGGAAAAAAGTTATTGCACAGATGTAATTGTGGCTAGAGAAGAGCAGAAGGGGACTGCACCCCATGAAAAGGGACCACCACATTGGAGCAGTTCATGGAGAACTGTCTCCTCTGGGAGGGACCCCACACTGGACCAGCAGGACTCCTCTCCCTGAGGTGGAAGCAGTGACAGAAACAGATGTGGTGAACTGACCGTAAGCCCCATTCCCCATCTCTCTGCACCACTGGGAGGAGAGGAAGTAGAGCCAGGGAAGGAGGGAGGGATGAGGAGGAAGTCAGTTTTAAATTTTATTTTTCATTATTCTACTCTGATTTTTTTAGTAATAAATTTAATCAATATCCCCAAGTTCAGTCTGTTTTTCCCGTGACAGTATTTGGTGGCTCCCAGTCCTTATCTCAACTCATGAACCTTTTGTTATATTTTCTCTCCCCAGTCCAGTTGCAGAGGAGAGTGAGAGAGTGGCTTTGATGGGTGTCTAGCATCCAGCCAGGGGCAATCCAGCATACCATGAAATGCAATGACCCTGCTCACCAGGCCCTCAGCGTATTTGCTCCTCACATACTTAGGCTAGTACACCTTAGCTCACTCAGGTAGTGCCTTATGTCCTATCTGGGCCACTAACAGCACCAATCCTAGACCCGGTGGCAATAGGAAAGGTGTGTGGATTTGGCCATCGCTGGTTGACAGAAGTGTGCAACAGGATATGGCCCTCTGCAACCACGCTCAGATATCCCTCTGACATTGGCTGCTGTGGTTAGATAGGATGGAGAAAACAAGGAGGATTATTTTGGGGGTAGAGCAGTGGCAGCACACACCGGCTCTGGGTTTCAGTGGGGTTTTTGAGACAGCTCCTCATGTTACTCGCCTGGTGGATGCTGTTTTGTGGAAACAAACACAAGGTTTTCCTGCTCACAGGCCTGGAAAGGATGCCTGATGCACTTAATTGGTACATCCCTCTATATATGAGACATAAAGCATAAGTCTAGTTTCCAGATCAGGAGCTACAGCTCATGCATGTTTACTCTATGAGGAAAAAAAAGAGCAGGGTATGAAATGTGATGCAGCACAATCCTCATGTCAAGGGAAGTATTCCCCTGCCTTCAAAGGGTCCTGGTTCAGGGCACCAGTCCACAGCCACTGCAGAGGCCATGGAAATAAGCTCCTTTTTGAGTTGGCAAATGGTGTCTTGTTTTCCTGCTTGAGGAGTAGGAAACAGAGAAACTCACCTGGAGCTCTGCTCTGCTCTGCTGTGCAGCTTGTGGTACCAGATTTAATAAAGGGCTGTGTGGGAGGGAGCGCAGAAGGGAAAGAGAAAGGAGACGAGTGGGGGGAGCAGGCAGCTGCACTGCATCAGAGAGCATTGGTCTGCAGCATGCTGCCAGGGACAGCTGAGGGAGGCAGGACAGCCAGGCCACAGGTCTCCTCTTTGGGCCCTCCTGTTGGGAGCAAGATGCAGAGCTGGCCCTGAGGAACCCAGCCTGGAGACAGCCAGGCAGAGAAGAGGCAAAGCCCAGCCATCCTTTAATGTCTGGCCACCACAGAGCCTCCGCCAGTCTCCACCGTGCGGGGTGCTGGCATGCTGTGCCTGTGGAATGCCCCCCAGTTGTTGCCAGGATCACCCTAGAAAGATACTGAGGCTCCCACCCAAGAGGGGACAGGAAAATGGGAGCCTTGATAAAACCCTTCATCCCTTTGCCCACGAGTCATGGCACAATAGCAATTCTCAGAAACTGAAGTCTGGACCCCACCATGGGCTTGCTCAGTGGCAGCCCCTTGCTTTCGGGCTCACCAGCGTGGCCTCAGGCATCCAGGGGCAGTGCAGAACCTTGTGTCATGCAACAAGTGAGCTGAATAATCATGGTAGGAAGAAGGGAAACATTGCACACCAACAAAAGCCCTGGGAAACAATTTTATTGCTAGAAAACTCTGCCGGTCTTTGTTTTGTGAGTGCATTTCCCGTGAAATGCAATTGCTCACTGTGGTTTTAAACTGAGATCCCCCTGAAAATGAAGGCAGCTTCCATTAAATTGAATTACTTTTCCCCAGAACTGGCATGACAGTGGTAATGTTGGTAAGGAACAATAGCTGTTAAGTGAGAACATCATTTATATTTTCTATTAAATCACTGTCATTTCCAGCACAAATGGATCACGCATGCATGTCATGCTGATTTACAGTGATAAAGCCTCAGTCGTGATCAGTTATCGCAGTGCCTAAGCAGAGCATGAAGGTGGCACAAACATACAAGCTACACTGCACCAAGCCCAGACCAATATTTGGATCTAACTTAGCATTAGCAGATGAGTTGGTGCAAGAGTGATGGGAGTTTTTTCAAAGCGTTCATATGCCCATCATCAGTGTAACCTTGAAGGCTATTGACCTCCTCCATCTCACCTTTCCAGCAGTCTTCAGAAGTAGAAAGCCAGGAAGCAAACGGAGAAGGAGCAGCAGCACGACTGCCATAGATCTGACCATGGAGATGCAGCACAAAGCAAATGTAATGTCCAATGAATGATTCAACCTAAAGAATAGACACTCAGCAAGGAGAAAGTGGGGCTGCTGAGTGCAGAAGAAGGCAAGGTTGGACAAGCAGTGGTGTTGCAGCAGTCATTCAGGGAAGGTTTCTGCTCCTGAGGATGTTTTCCAAAAGTTGCTGGGCTTCTCGGAGCCCATGGGCTGCTGCCACACTGAGGAGTTTCTCCACTTCCCTGCAGGACACGAAACCTTCATCAAGAAAATCTAGGAGGAAGTCCTAAATTCATTCCTAGCTAAATTTTAATTACCCAGGCTTTTTTAAGAGGAACAGAGCTACTCAATCTGAAAACATTTGTAAAGTTAACTCTCCTATTCAGAAAATTATCTGATTTTCCTTCTGCTTTTTTCTGTGGTCTGAGCACACATGTTCTAGGTTTGGTGATTTTCTCATCTTAGTTGAAGGAGAAAGGGCTTTGGCGTTCTTGAAATGCCACCCAATATGTGAGTCTGATCATGCAATATGCAGTGGAAACTGAAACAAAATGCACTGGGTTCAAATCACAAGGTTTGCCCAAACAATGCTTTTTTAGCTTCATTTAGCTTACAACTGCTCTCTTCAACCTCAATTTTAATTTTCAGGCTTGGAGCAAATGAAAAGACTCAAAATGAAATAATACACAAAATCAAAAAAAGGTTTGGGTTTCACTGTGATGGGATCAGTTGCTCCAGCTTCACTTAGCCCCAGGACAAGCCTCCACAGTGACTGTACAAAGCACAAGGCAAGTCTTCTTTGTCTGCAGGCCTTGCCGAGAACACTGGTGTGTGGTGTGCACGTGCACAGCAGGGAGAGAAACTCATCCCAGGCAGTTTCAACCCCACCCCCAGGCAGTCAACAGGAAACCTCTCATTGACCCCACTGGACGAAAGGAGAGTGAAAAGGGAACTCCCTTAAAAGAGAAAGAGAGGTCTTTAGAGCAGAAAATTCACATGTCACTTCAATAACTCTTTCTATACCAGTACAGGTCTTGTGCCTTGCCCTCACTGGGAAATCATCATGGGAAAACATATGCAATGAGACCACAGGCATTTTAGGTACTGTGACCCCTAATTTTAAAAATGTCTTTGGACTAACTGTGGTTTTCCATTTCCCTGCTGCAGGTAGGACTCCATTACTGACAATACAAAAAGAGGGCATTAGAAATGCTGGAGTAGCTTCATGCACAGAGTACCTAGAGCACCAGCTTTCCCTCCCTCCCCAAGAGGAGCTGGGAATTAAGCTGTAATGGGAAGGAAGAGGATTATTTCAGGTTACCCTTCTTCAAGTGCCATGGTCATGTTTCTGAGTGTCCCCACTGCCAGGTTGAAGGAGGAGTGAGGATGGCCCTGCCCTGCAGCTTGCCTACAGCCAGGAAGAGACAAGCATAGAAAATGGTAAGAGAAGTACAGAAGAAGAAAACCTGAGTCTGAATGTTTTCAAGCAAGGTAGGAGTTGGTTTTGGCTGAGAGAGTTGCTTTTCTTCCTAGCAGCTGGTACAGTGCTGTGCTTTGGATTCAGTATGAGAATAATGTTGGTAACGCACTGATGGTTTGGTTGTTGCCGAGCAGTGCTTACCCTAAATCCAGCATTTTTCAGTTTCCCACACTCTGGCAGCGAGCAGGTGCACAAGAAGCTGAGAGGGAGCACAGCCAGGACAGCAGACCCAAATTTGCCAAAGGGATATTCCATGCCATGGAGCATCATGGTCAGTGTATACACTGGAGAGGTTGGTCAGGAGCTGCCAACTGCTCGTCAGGGACAGGCTGGGCATTGGTCAGAGAGTGATGAGCAAATGATGGGCATCACTTCTGTTTCTTGGAGTTTATTCCTCTCTTTTATTACTGTTGTTATTGTCATATTTTACTTTATTTCAAGTATCACACTGCTCTTATCTCAACCCATGGGTTTTACCTTATTCCAATTCTCCTCCCCATCCCACAGGACTGGGAGAGAAGGGGAGAAACCAGTGAGTGGCTGCATGGTACTTAGTTGCTAGCTGAGATTAAATCATGACAGAGCAAATAAAGAAAAAGTTATGTATAATTCACTTTTTGAAATGTGACTCCTTTGAAATTTCAGGCCCTGATTTGGGAAACACCCTTATTCAGAAAAGCATGAAGGCTTCAGCATTTCTCTAGGTATGGATGTCTTTAATCATGCCTTCTTGATTTACATCTCCTGCTGTCACAGGCATAGTTATTTCCACCCTGAAAGTCCTGCAGCTTGATGCTGTTCTATGCCTTGAGCAGGCAGAGATAACATCCAACACGCCTATTTCTTTGCCCTTGCTTTTTGGGTAGCACAGTAAATTTCCCTGTCCTTAATCCTTCCTATTTCTCACCAAGAATGGTAGGATTTTGGGGGATGCAGCCCAGGCTCCCACCACAGGTGTAACTACTGTGGGTACCACAGCAAATGCACACACAGGCATGGCTGCATCACTTATGTGGCAGAAGCCTCTTGGGAGGGTGTGCTGAGAGCAGGAAAATAATACACTGCTGTAACTTGATTTCCCGTTGCCTCAGCAGCTCTTGGCTCACTCCCATCCTGCACCTGTGCATTTTTCCTGCTGCCCACCTGCAGCTCAAACCTCCCCATAAAGCCACACAGCAGCACCAGCATCCCTCTGCACTCTCACTGTCAAGACACTTCCTTTCTTCCCACAGATTAAAAAAAATAACATTAGCAGGTGGGGAAAGTGGAGCAAAGTATAATACAACACACAGTGAGAAGTCAGGAGCTCCCACTGTCCCTCCTGCCACCTGTGAACCTCCTTCCCACCAGCACAGGACAGCTCAGTGCAGCTTTCCCCCCCAAAGCACTGCCAGCTTTTTTCTCCTCCCGTACCACAGTAGCCTTTCCCCAGAAGAAGCCAATTTCCCATGGTAGGAATTGCTTGGGGGATTTTTGTGCCTCACCTGAACCAGTGCATGGCCATGTCCTCATTTTTTTCCACTCCAGCTCCTGGGTGTGAGACAAGGCAACAAAATCACAGACAGGTTATAAAGTACAGAGTCCAAATCCAGCAATGTGTTGGTACCACAAAGCCACGTTTGTGGTTCTGGCTTATACGCACGCACACTCTGGCAGCAACTTAGCCACGGACTGGAGAAACATTACCTTGCAAATACCTCTGTCCCAGGATGTGCTGGGCATTGGGGTACCCCAGGCGAGCATACACATGAGCCACATGGAAATGGAAATCCTCGTAGCACAGCAGGATGTAGAGCAGGAGGAGGCCAGCAGTGATTACAGCTGCCAACTGTAAAAGAGAGGAACAGTCACGATTCAAGGAAGAAAATAAGCTGAGGGCTAGCTACAGCAAAGACTTCATCTGAGCTCTGAAGCCTCCCAAAGCTATTCCCCACAGAGAAATGGGAGGAAAGGCCCACACAACCACAGAAAATCAAAGTCACCTTTGATAGAGAGCTGGTTCCAGAAATTCCACTGAAGCTGGCAGAAAAGGCCCTGCTGAATTCAGTGAGCAGTGTATGAACTCCCAAGTTAATTTCCCCTTTAAGTTCTGCTACAGCAAAGGAAACGACAATCATTTAATTTTCTAGTGGTCCTCTTGAAGAAAATGGGGAAAAAAAACCCTAAGGTGCCATCAGGCTTTTAAAAACAATTCATCAAAGACACTTACCAGAAGGAGCCTCATTCTCCAGGCACCTGGGGACTTGTGGCCCACCACTGCCCAGATAATTGTCATACAGATGTGAACATTCACAGAATCACAAAATGGGTCAGGCTGGAAGGGACCGCCGTGGGTCATCTGGTCCAACCTCCCTCCTCAAGCAGGGTCATCCTAGAGCACATTGCACAGGATTGCATCCAGACAGTTCTTGGATATCTGCAGTGAGGGAGACTCCATAACATCTCTGGGCAATCTGTTCCAGTGCTCAGTCACCTGCACAGTAAAGAAGTTCATCCTCATGTTCAGGTGGAACTTTTGTGCATCAGTTTCTGCCCATTGCCTCGTCTCCTACTGCTTGGCACCACTGAGAAGAGCCTGGCTCCATCCTCTTGACATCCTTCCTTCAGATACTTATAAATGTTGACAACTTCCCCTCTCAGTTGTCTCTTCTTGAGGCTGAACAGGCCCAGCTTCCTCAGCCTGTCCTCATCCCTTAATCATCTTCATTGCCCTGCGCTGGACCTGCTCCAGGAGCTCCATGTCTCTCTCCCTTTGTGAGAGAGAGACATCCACAGCTCATAAATCCTTTCATTCTGCGTTACAGCGAGGACATGCCTACACCAGACAGGAGAATAACCTTGAGTCTGAAACTCTTCTTGCATCCAAGGTATAAATCAGTGAAAAGTCTGATGAACTGCACCAGCAGTGAAAAAAGATGAGAGACCAGAATTAGACTGTTTGCTTTTTTTGGTGCCAAATTGGATTTTCTTTGTTCAGTGAGCTAGCTATTAGATTCCAGTGAGAGGAGCTGGCAACTTATGCATCCACATCTTGGCAGAGTCAGATATCCCTGGCTGGGGGAAGAAGAACATACTTAGGAAAAGGCTGTAGGAGGCCCATGTGTGCCTCCTGCCTGCACAGGTTACCAGAAGCCCTTTGTCTCCCTGCAGGGGAATGCAGCATGTCTCGCCAGTGGTGCCAGCCCTGTAGAAGGTAAAACCCTTCCCTAGTACAGGGGAAGATGGAGACCAGGTACACTCCCGAGTGGAAGACATGGCTCTTTGAAAACATCAAGGAGGCAGGTGCTGATTAGTCTCTCCGTGCAACTCTGTGCTGAAAGAAACCATGTCAATGATGTGGGATCTGGAGGAGACCACTCATACCTCATCCTTCAGCTCTGTAGCTTTGGTGAAATAATGATGGACTCTTGGACCTGATGTTCATGGGGACATGCCGAAGCACCTGCAGGTGCTCTGCATGCCACTGTCCCTCCCTTGTGCATGCAGAAGGAGAGCAGACACAGGTAGCCGTTTTTAACAGCCAAGTCAGAAGTAAGCCCCAAGGCCTGTCCAGTTGACCACAGCTGTTGCAGAACAAGCTCACTTTTTCATCTGAGCATAATTTCTTGCTACAGCTACTTGTGCAGAGTGGTTACAGCACGTGTGTGGGTTTGTCACCATGTCGTGTTCAGAAGGAGCCAAGGGGACAAAAAGCAGCTGCAAAGGATGACGAGATATAAGAGCTTTAACAGTCAGGGGCTCTTCTAGCCACCATGGATGGTTTGATGCAACTGATACAGACAGGTGAAAAAACCAACTCCCCCTGACTTTTTTGAGAGGCGAGGGACAGGGTATAGTGCTCAAGATATATACAGACCATTGCAAAGCAAATGACACATTTAGATCCTGATCTGCTGCTCAGTTGTCTGTAGAGGCTGAGCACAGAGGTGATGTGGATCTGCTATTCCTTGCTGTTTCATGGTCGCTCCTGCACTCCCACACACCACGAGCAGCTGCAGGCAGCAGATTGCCAAGAGCTTGTTATCTCCTAATTGGGACCCAGGTCCTGGTTTGGGCCCATCCCTAATTGGGATTAGTGAATGCTGGGGATTAAATGAGCCTAGTTAGCTAATTAGGCTAAGTAGATAAAATAGGTAAGCAATAATGACATGCAAATGCCTCAACATTTGATTTTCTGACTGATAAGTTTAGGGATGTAGGAAACTTGGACACACACACCCACACACACACCCATTCAGCCAGTGTGGTGCTGTTCTAAAAGTGCTGATGGGAATGTAAATCCCTGTAAGCCAATGAAAAGTCCAAGAGGAAATGCAAGTCATAGATCAAACTGGTTATTGCTGAATGCTTTTGATCTTATTTAAGAGGAGGAAATGACACTCCTGGTAAGAAGTGCTTCTTGCTGGAGACATGGCTTATGTTAAAGGTCCAGCTCAGGCAAAGCTGAGTACAGACCTATGGTGAAGGGTAGGACAGTGTTTCTGAAGCAGTGCAAAAGCTGATGAGTAAGGGTCTGGTTTCCCGCAGTGGCCGTGGGCTGGTACTGTGCTATTTTGTCACTGTTGCAGTGGCTGGGGCTGGAACATGTCAGGGAATGTTTTGTGTGGCTGCAGGAAACAGGGTGAACCATATTGCAAGAGGCAGTGGCAGTGCTTTTATAGGTGCAGATCTGTGACCTGCAAGATGCCCACAGCTGCAGTGTCTCCTTTGTGTGCACCATGATAGGTTGCCTGAAGCCTCAGGAAAGGAATAGGAAATATGGTGTTTTGGAGGAGCTGTTTCTATGGCAAGTCTGGTACATCCAATACATGTAAACAGCAAATGACCAAGTAAGTGAAAGGGGAAAGGATATGGTGGGACAGGTGCTGCAGGTCACAGGGGAAACCTCTGTGACCATGCTTTACTGCCATGGGGGTACCTCCTGGCATATATGCTCTCTGTGGGACACCACCTTTCCACAACGTCCATAATGATCAGCCATGCCCTGATGGCAGCCTCTACGCTCACTGCTGCAGAGATGCTGTGCCTGGCTCCTCTGAGGCAGGTGGCCCAGGAACCTCTGGATGTTCACTTTTTGTCCCAAGCTGTTTTCTGAGGGGAGACTTTTCAGCTTTTTGCAGTTGTGTACGCACTGACATGTATGGCAAGTTCACATTTTACAGAGAGTTCCTTTAGAAATCACCCACTGAGCATCCCTAATCTGATTTGCTTGCTTGTTTGTGATTGGGTTTTTTTTCTATTTTCTTTTCCTAAACAGCAACAAAAATGGAGACCTATGCATGACAAAAGACAGGTGCACAAAGTGCTGGAGTGCACTGATCCCAGCTCTGGAAGATGGTACCACAAACAGCTGTTGCTTGGCTGCCCACCAACATCTGAAAAGGCATCTACAAGCACACAGCTAGTCCCACACAAGCAGAGACATCAGCAAAAATACTCCTTTGTCCTCCACTGTGGTTACATCTGAGTTCAGGTAAATGTTGTGCTATTTTAAGTGTCTCCAAGACCAAGAGAGGAGGGAAACACAGCTGCTGGTGGAGGGAGGGCACTTTGAGGTAAGGTCTCCCTGCAGAAGGGATGAAGCAGGGAGGTGTAAGTCCCCTGGGCTTCTTCCAGGTTGATTGTCTGCAGCCCTTCGCCCTCAGAGCCAGCACCAAGGACTAAAGGCACCAACAGTCCCTGAAGCCAAAAGCTCCTCAGGGACCCCAGCTGGGCAACAAGTATTACTCTACCTCAAATGCAGGAAGGAACATGGGGAACCTGCTGCATTGCCCCATGCAGAGATGTGAAGCAGATCACTGCCCTGAAACAACCTTTGTAGTCTTGGGTGGCAACTCTCAGTTGCTCATCAAACCCTTTTCTTCTGTGGTGACTCGTCAGAGACTACTTTGCATATTTGAACCCTGCATCCTTGGGGCTGCTCTAAAGCATAGGGAGACCCAGTGGTATTGTTGGGGCTCTGCTGGGGAACCAGGCAGTGAGGGACATAAATCAGGCTGTGCATATGTATTTATGCAACCCCGTTCCTACGCAGCAGCTTCAGCATCTTGACTGCACCATCATTCACGTGCCAAAGCCAGGTAAACAGGATCAAAATGATGACCAAGAGGAATGCCTAAAAATCCCACCCATAATCACTGCACTTGAAGATGCCCCATTACTGTTGCTAGCAAAAGCCTCTGCTCCTCAAGCTGAGAAAGGCATCGCAAGCCTTGCAATTTTGAGAGGCTGTTGTGTGCAAGCACCTCCTGTGGCTTTGACTCTGGCAGCAGTGGCTTTCAGAGGGAGGGTGTGACATAACACCCGCTGCCAGCACTCCCACCCTGAGCCCATCCCCACACTTACCTCCCAGCTGCTCCATGCCAAGCTCGGGGGGTGGGGGTTCCCACCCCCCAGAGAAGGATTTGCCCCACAGGTATCAGCTCTGCCCCTTCCCTGCTGTCGCCACCGCGCTGCAGGCTTCGTGTCCCCCATCTCTCCCTCCCACAGAAAGTCTGAGCACCTCGTTTTAAGCTGCTCTGCTCCCTCTCACCAGGCACCACCACCGCCCTGCCGTAACTCTTACCCATCACCATCCCTTGGTTTTGCTCCTGATTTACGGTAGCAGTAGCCCAGCTGCTTCAATAAGATAAGAGGGATGGATACACATCCCCCTGAAGAGTCACAGAAAAGAAGATGCTCCTGACGAAAGCCTTTCAAACCACCGATGTTTAACTCTCCCTGTGCTGAATATTTCTCTTCTTTCAGACTGTGCCCAAGTGCTGCAAGGCCTCACCAGTAAATCGTATTTGACAAACTTGTTTGTATTTTTTCTGCTTTTTACATGCATGGATTTGGGACAAATGCAAGACCATGCAGGCCCAGGTGAGAAAACTAGAAAAGATGCAATGATGTATAATCAGAAAGTTATCAGGACATACAAAACCCCCACAAAATTTGATGGGAGGGGAGGGGTTTTTTAAGCCAGAAAAGAGCTTACTTGTTAAAGTCAGTCATTTCATAGCTGCATAATTATGCCTCTATTCATCTGCAGCAACTTCACCTGGTGAACTTCACATGCTAGATTTTGGTTTGCTTTCACATCTAAGAAAAAAAATTTCTTTTTAACACAAGATCCCTAATGCATGTGTTATCTTTCCTGCTCTGAAGTCCTAGCAGAGGATCTTAACCAGATGGCTGCCAGGCAAGGTCCATCTCGTGTGAAATGCTGACCTTGCCTGGTCTCCTGACTGCAAAAAACAAAATGTTTTTCCTTCCAATTTTGCAGCAAGATAAGTGCTGTGCTTTGGTTTTAACAGCAACCCCACCCCCAGAGAACAAGGATACCTCTTTGGCAATGATGACTCAGCCTAAAAAACCTTACTGAAGAGGAAACCCTTCATTTTTTCGTGTTTTATTTCTTATGTTATGCTGCCACCATCGGGACAATTTCATCTGATCAGTCACAGCCCCATTACAGTTGAAGAGATTCATCTCTATAGCCCTGGTCAAAGTGTGACTCATTTTCACAGTATATCAAATTTAATTGGGCAGTAATAGTCATACTGCAAGATCAAACGCTTCCAAGTGCAAGCCTCTGCATCAAGGAAAGTTGGAAATTTCCAAAACAAGTCCAGCACAAAAGGCCCTTCACTGCAGCAAACAATAAAGAAGGGATGAAAGAAGGTGAGGAGTCTACTTACCTACTTACCTTTTTTTTTTCTTTTTTGCGTACAATTACTAAAACTTAGAGATAAATTAAAAAAAAAAAAAACAAAACCAACCTCTCTGGGAGTTACTCTTCTTGGGAATGAGATGCCCTTAGCTATAATCCCAAATTTTGGCAGAAGTGAACTCTGTTAATCTTACTGTTGTTTGTAAAGGTGTGTCGGTAACAGTTATATTTGTGCTGACACCTCGACTCGCCCTGTGAAACTGGTAATTTCTCAGTATTAAAACAGGCCCTGGGGCTTGCAGTTCTTTGTTGCAGATGACTAAAAATGAGAACATATTATCAATTATGTATTGTTCAGTGAGGGCTAGGCTGTCTGTGTCACAAGCCAGGTGTGGTACAGGATCTCATTCCAGTTGTGAGCTTCAGTTACTTCTCTACAAAACCCAATTTACACCATGAGGAAGAACTGATAGCTGTAGTAGCTGCCTCCTAACACCTAAGAAGAGTTGGATCCCTTCTACTTGCAATTACTTTGGCAAGGAAAGGGCAAGCCCCTCAGTGAATTTTCTCTCTGGACTTCCAAAGGGCAGGTGGCATTTCTTTTTTCCTTTCATTTTTACAGAACAAGTTGTGTGGAGATTTTTTATTTTGTTTGAAAACCTGGAACAAGCCATCTTCAGGAAAATGCAATTTCCTTCTCATTTCTTTTTCACATTTTCCAGGTTGCTTTCTTAGGAAAAGAAATTGGTATAACAAAGTTTCTACAGCTGACAAAAGCCTATTTGATTACAATGTCCTCGGGACATAGGTATCACAAGGCAAATTAGATTCACCTGAGAGCTCCCCAACTTGAACATAATTGGAGTAGGCGCTTGCAAATGACTTTGTAGCCAACACAAAATACCATGTAAACATAACTTCAGTTACTACATTGAACAGAGCTCAGATATGGGTAAGGGGGAGGACCAGAGCAAACAGCAACAAGAGAGTGTTGAGGGACACGTTTTGGTGTAAGGCAATGGGAAGGATGAGGTTAAGGAGTTCTGGCTGTCACCATCTCTGACAGACTCTCATTTCACCTTGCCTAACTAGCTGTAGTTTCCCTTCAGAGCTGGCTAAACAAGAACAAGATAAAAATCTATTCAGGCTAGTCATTATGACACTATTAATAGCAAATGCAAGGGTGTACCATGAACAACAGTGTAGATGTAGGGGTAGTTCAAGTCTTTCTGAAATCAGTATGCAAGTGTTAACTGCAGAACTATTACAGAGATCTGTGTTGCATTAAGAGTATAGAACTTTATCAGAAAGTAACTCCTCCTGCTTTCTAGCTAGTCCTCAGGGAGGCTGGGTGCAGCTAGGTTTAACTTTTTTATTATAACCAACTCAGCACTGTAAATTCAGTTGCATTCAGTAAGATCCCAGATGCACCAATAGTGTGGGTTACATCCTAAGCCTCATTGAAATAGCATGGTCTTAAAACAGTGCAGCTTCCCAATGAGACACTATAAGTCTGGTTGGGTTCAGAAGAACTTGCATGAACACAGACTCACAAACAGTGCAGTTTATTGGAACAACAAGTTGTAGATTCTTTTAGATTGGCAGTGATAGATTCACTACACATGCAAAATATAAATATATAGTACTATGTACAAGTGTTTCCAGGTATGTTCTAGAGGTGCAAATCTTACCAAAGAGGCATCCCGAGTTTGGGGAAGGAGAGAGGAGTAAGCCCTTTGACTTGTCTGCAAGGTGGTCATATTCTCATCTTCTGCCATGGAGGATTTAAAATACCGAATTACATTTTTTTGGAGAAGTGGAGGTGAGAATGTAGTCCAATATTCTGTTAGCTGCTGTCACAAAGGGGAGGGGCAGACTTTATACCTAAATGAGGAATACTGGGAGTTACAAAAAGAGAAATTGCAAGGGCGGAACAGAACTGTGACACCTTAGTGTCACTCCTTCTTCCAGCTGGATTGCAGTGATGAGAATCACCTGCAACCCATAGAAAAGATAACCTATCACCCCATCGGCAGGCCATCATGTCCGTGGTAATCCCTTC
>VZRS01007094.1:0-106270 GCA_013398055.1 Ifrita kowaldi
GCCCGCGGGAGCGCCAGGCCGGGAGGCGACCGGCGGCATCCCCGCCCCGCCGCGCCTCCTTAGCGACGGTCGCCGGGCAACGCCCATCCTCCCTAGCGACGGACTTAGGGACCACTCCCCGGCCCTCGCCGAGGCTCCGGGGGCCCATCCCGGCCTCTCTCGCCCGGGCATTCACCGGGAGAGGTACCCGCCCTGCACCTCGGGGTGCCGGAGACCCCCTTGAGTACTGGAGCTCCCCCGGGTACGGCCGCACCCAGTCCTTCCTGGCCGAGATGCTGTGGGTGCTCGGTGCGTGGTGAGGGATGCTGAGCCACCAGGGCGAGGCTGACGAGGCGACGGCAGGAGGGGAGCGGGGATGGGGCGGCAGCAACGGTGCCACCACGGGGTGCCCAGACCTGTTGGCAACTCGGCACCCTGCAGGGCATCGCGCTTGGCCCAGCCCTGGAGGCAGGTCACAGAGCTGGGGTGCTGCCAGCTTCGGACAAAGGGATGCAGGCAGGGGAGAGGTGGTGCTGAAGGCAGGCGGCGGTGCCGGTTCTCCTGATCTGCGAGCGGGAGGAAGGCGGACGCATTGCGTCATTCCCGGAGAGCACTCCCGAGGGGACAGGCTGATGTACTCACTCCCCGCCAGCCCCGGAGCCGACAGCCTCGCTGCTGACAGCTCTCGATCAGGAGCCTCCATTCCCCAAGACACGTTCTTGGCTTTCGGCCTCAGGGCTCATCCGAGGCTGCCATCAGCCCTCACCCCACACCCGCAGGCGCTGCCAACACCCCAATCCTGCTGCAGAGCCTCCACCCTCGCCAGCCTTCCTTCTCCTCCTCCTCCTCCTGCCCTCGAGGGCCTGCGAGCAGCCAGCTGAGCTCTGCCGTGCAACCAGCAGGAGCCTGGGTGGTGACAGGCCCATCTCCCCCTGTCCTGCAGCGCCATGGCCGGGAACGCTGAGATGGCATCCCTGGAAGAGAGCTTCCGCAAATTCGCCATCTATGGCGACACCAAGGCGACGGGGCAGGAGATGAATGGGAAGAACTGGGCTAAGCTGTGCAAAGACTGCAAAGTCACCGACGGCAAAAGTGTCACCAGCACCGACGTGGACATTGTCTTCTCCAAGGTGAAGTAAGTGACTTGGATTTTCAGGGCCTCCAGCCTCTTGGAGGGTGGGGGTGCCTTTGCAGTATGGACAGGGTGGCGGTGCCTGGGTGTGGGGATCCCCACAGGGCTGTGCTGCCCCTGCTGTGTCCCCAGGCTGTCCATCCCATTTGTCATAGATCTGCGGGTGCTGTTTGTGGTGTCCCGCCTTCAGGTGGGACATGTGGCTGCTTCTGCAAGACCTAATAATAAATAAACCCAAGTTTGGGGGTGGGAGGCTCCGATTTGGTGCAGAGATTGTGCTCCTGCTCCTACTCCAGGCATTGGGGTGGGCCTGGTTGGCTCTGCCAGGTTCCCATCTCTCAAGAAGGTGCCTCAGGAAGCAAAGGGTGCTTAGGGTAGTCCCATATGATGTGGCCCTTCCCTGGGCCTGGCCAACCAATGCCCAAGCTTGAGGAGGACTCTGGTTCATCGAGGTGACAGGGGCAGCTTGAAGGGCTAAAAGGCACCTGGAACTGCTTTTAGGGTCCCTGGGGACATAATGACACTTCATGCTCCACACCAGGGTGCAGGAACAAGGATGGGTGGAGAACCTGCTTCCTCCTCATGCTCTGTCCAGACATTCCCTTGTTCCTGGGTTGGGTCAGGAGGAGCTGAGCACTGGGAGGTTTTGGGGTGCAGCAGGGCAGGTTGCTGTGCTGTCCCAGAGATGAGGACCAGGAGCTCAGGGGAGAGATGCTCTGTGCACATCCTTCCAAATTTGACTGGAGGATTGATGCCTGCCAGGGGAGAGAGGGTGCTGGGCAGCCCAGGCAGGCTGGGAGTGATGGGAATGGTTGCACTCCTCTCCTGATACCAGCCCCAAGTCCTAGAGCACTTCCATGCACCCTGGTTTTTGGAAACAGGGACTTCAACAGCATGTGGCTGAAAAGCTCCTGGAGCTCAGCACCAGCTGTGCCCAGCCCAACCCATTCAGCTGTAGCTGAATTTCAGAAGTGGGTGAGGGGCCCGAGGGTAGTGTAGGACAAAGGCAGGGTCTCTCTGATGCAGCTCATCCCACCTGGGGGCATGACCCGAAGACGTGCTGGTGGCAGCCTGCATTTTGTGCTTGCAGAGGGAAGACAGCCCGTGTCATCAACTACGAGGAGTTCAAGAAGGCGCTGGAGGAGCTGGCCCCCAAGAGGTTTAAGGACAAGAGCAAAGAGGAAGCGTACGAAGCCATCTGCCAGCTGGTGGCAGGGAAGGAGCCCATCAATGTGGGCATCACGGTGAGTGGGGAGCCCCTCGGCTGCTGGGAGCAGCAGTGGTGGTCAGGAGGGAGGATGGGGCTCTGCCCACGGTGTAGATGCTTTCTAGGAGACCCCATGGCCCTGGGTGGGTGGGGGGACCTGGGGGTTGCACAGGGCCCGAGGGGCACGGCAGGGTCTTCAGTGGGTGTCAGGAGCTCGTGGGGGCAGGGGATGGAACTTGTGTGGGAAGGGGATGGAGCATCCTCTCGACTGCCATGTCCCATCTCCCCACTGCAGAAAGCCAAGACAGTGGGAGCCGTGGAGAGGCTGACGGACACCTCCAAGTACACGGGCTCCCACAAGGAGCGCTTCGACGAGAGCGGCAAGGGCAAGGGCAAGAGCGGGCGGGAGAACATCGTGGACACCAGCGGCTACGTCAGTGCCTACAAGAAAGCGGGCACCTACCACGCCAAAGTCAAAAAGTAGGGACGGGTGCCCGTGGCGCCACCGCCCCGGTCCCTGCGCGCCGGCCGTGGGGTCGGTGCACAGCCCTGGGACGTGCCCTGTGAGGTGGGGCCCGGGAGGCTGCGCTGGGGCCCGCCCCAGGCTGGCGGGGTGTCTGCCGGCCGCCCAGCGCTGCGGGGACCGGGGGAGTCGCGGGTCCGCGTGTTCTGCCCCAGCGCTGCTTCCGTCCCACCCTGTGCTGTGATCCCCCCACCCCTCCTGCGTCCCCCGTGCTGTCAGCCCCAGCCCCACACCGTACTAACAGCACTGCTCCTCAGGGCTCCCCCGCCCCGCCGGCACCCACACCTTCCCTACCTCAGCCCCGGCTTTCGGGGCACCCTCCCTTGTCCCACCGGGGACCGCAGCCTGTCCTCCCCTCCCGGGGACCTGCCTTAACCCCGCACCAGTCACACCACAGCCTTCCCCTTCCTTCCCCACCGGTGCCCTCACCTCGAGGCTGCCTCACTTTGCCGCTTGCCCAGCACCGCGGGAGGCTCAGACCCTGCGGTTAGTGCCGGAGCTGCCGGGATGCTCCCGGCCCAGCCCCCAGGATGCACCCCGGGAGAACTTGGTCTTGCCTGGCCATCGGCAAAGGTCTCCGACCTGAATCCCCGTGGCCTCCTGCTGCCTTCGTGAAGCCCAAACCAAAGGATGCTGCAGACCCACGCTGTAACCCGGCTCTGCAATAAACCCCGTCCGCACTGACGCTCCGGTCTGGTTGTGTTCGTGGACCGAGCAGCCGGAGCCCCTCTGGCCGCTCGCTCGGCCGGACAGAGGGGGCTCGGCCGGCCACGCTGCCCCAGGGCAGCTGTGCCGGGGGCTTGGCCCTGGCCACCGAGGATTTTGGCAGCTCCTGGCTGGCCCCGAGTTGCCTGAGCAACCGCAGGCACACAAACACGAGCGCCTGGCTCCCGCTCCTGCTCTGTTTGCAACCAAACACACGAGCTCCTGGTAACGATCCCTGGGAACAGGCTGGGCTCCAGGATGGGACGGCAGCTCCGGGATGGGATGGTCACTCCGGCGGGTGCACGAAATTGGGTGTAGGCGCTGTGACCCCGATCCCAGGCATGGGCTGAGCCTGCTGCACTGCTGCTGGGGTGGCAGCGCCAGGATTTGCAGCTGCATATCCACCTCCAGGGTCATCCATTCGGAGCCAGGCTCCCTAAATAACCCACAGGGGTTATTTCCAGGTGCCTCAGCTGTGGCACTGACACTGTTCAGGCCGTGAGGGATGTGCCTGGGGCACACACGTGGCTTGGACAGACTCACTCACTGCCAAGGCACAGCACTGCACGTCTGCATCCCAGACACCTGCTTTGGACGACTCAGGAGAAGGAAGAGGTTGTCTTCTTCTGGGCTGGATTGAGCCCCATCCCCAGTGAGTCTACCAGTGTCTACCAGCAGTAGGCTGGAGTGAGGGCTGGTAGAAATTAGCTCTCTTTTCTCCTTTGGGCAGGTCGGAGGGAGTTTGTGGCTGTCTACCCCTAAATGCTCTTTCTGAGCATCCAATGTTCCTCCAAAAAAATTGTTGCTTATGGAGGGAGAAGGGGGAGGACTTTAACCCTTTGCTGACTGCATTGCCCAGCTGCACAAATGAGGTGCAGAATTCCCAGGGCCAGCCTGCCCTGCATACCTCGAGGTCTGTGAAGGTGACTCAGCCCTGTCCTTGGAGGCTTGGCAAAGGAAAAATATTTTGGGAAGAGGTGAGCAGGTCAGACCCCACAGGACTCACCCCCTGGCTGTGTGTGGCCCTCGTCAGGACCTGGTTGTGGAGCACAGAAGCTCCAATGTGGGAACAGCTCTGAAGGGGAGTTGCAGGTGTTGATGTGTTTTTGATACATGGAAATTAAGACTGGGAATCATAGAATCTTCGAATTATTTGAGTTGGAAGGTACCTTAAAGACAATCTCATTCCAATCTTCATGCCATGAGCAGGGATACATTCCCCTAGACCAGGTTGCTCCAAGCCCTGTCCAACCTGTCTGTGAATATTTCCAAGGAATGGGGTATCCACACCTTCTCTGGCCAGCCTGTGCCAGGGCCTCATGTGCTGCTCAGGTGATGGATCATCCAAGGCAGGGACTGCGGGGTCTCCCAGGACAGCCAGCTCTGCTGAGCCTCCCCATCACCTGGTCTCTCCCTGCTCTGAATCCTGAGCAGAAGCTGCTTCTTCGCAGCCCGTGAAGCCACGGCAGAGATCAGGTAACAGCTCACAGCTCTCACAGCTCCCACGTGCTGCCACCCCACCATAAAGATGCTCTCCACCCACTCCAGCACCTCTTCAAGTCCTCCACTGCTTTCTCCACAGTTTACATGGAATTTCTCCCCTCCAGCCTTCTTGGTTCTCAAGGAGGCAGCTCCAGTGCTCCATGTGTTCCCAGCATGGGAAAGGCATCTCAGTCCTGCCAAAGCAGCCCCAGGAGAATTCTTGCCAGTAAAGACCAAGTGGATTTGTTGGCTGCAAAATGCCCCAGATCAGCCTGAAAAAAATCATGTCCTCTGAAGTGATGGGACCAGCTTTCTGGGAAAGGCAAGATATTGATCTGGGTCTTCATCAAAAAAGGGAATCTTACTAAATACCAGTGTAGTGATCTTCTGTGAGTTGTTGGCTGTGTGTGCATGTCCAAGGGTCCCCCGTTCATCCTTGCAGGAGGGTCTGAATGCCCTTTAGAACCAGCATCTGCAGTACTGTGGCTGTGTCCTGCAGTACAGATACATCACACAGCTCCTCAGAGGGGTCAAATCCAGGTGGAGACACAGGTAAGGGCAAGGAACGTGGCCTTAAACACCAGTCTTCCTGAGCAGTGTGGGCAGGAAAGCAGAGGTTCCTGGAGTGGTTGGCAGTGGAGCACAGGACTGATGAGGAGAGGCCGAGTTGGAGTGCTCAGCCCTTGAGAAGACCCAAACCTGAAGGAACTTCCACAGGACCAGCAGCTCCAGCTCTTTCCCCAGTGAAGCTTGAAGAGGTGCCACAGGCTGCTGAGACAGCAGAGACCTTGAGGCATTAGTTGCAGAACTACTCTGTGTGATGGAAAGTGACACTGCCCACACCAAAGGGCCTGCAGCCATTTCCCTGTGCTAATGACCTTCCTCTGGCCAAGCATCTGCTCTGAGCTTGGCTCCACACCAGCCCAAGACAGACACTCTGCAGCCAGCCTGCAATTCCCTGGAAGCAGAGGAGCCAGCAGGAGGAAGGTGTCCCAGCCAGTGTTTGTGTTGTGTGCATTGATCCAAGCTCCAGACATGAGGATTTTTTTCTCCTTCCCACTTGTCCCTTCCCCTTGGCCACACTCTGACCACGCTCCCACAGTGGAGGGACACTCCAGACCTTGCCCCCTGTGGTGTCCTGCCACCACAAACTGCCACCTCCTCTGGGTTTTAGACAACCAGACTCTCTTACAGGCTGATATCCCACCTTGCCACTGAGATGTGCAGCCCAGAAGGATCAGCTGGGTGCTTGCAATTAATCCACCTATAAAATGTGTTTTCTGCCCCCAAGGCCCCTTCCCTGGAGAGTTTCTAAAATTATCTGGGGTCATGGCTAATGTGCTTCATGCTTTGGCAGCAAGTTTTGTGCTGGGATGAAGGAACTGGCTCTGCTGAGAGGTCATTTTTCTCTAGGATGAGCAATTTGACCAGAGATACTGATGAGGATGGATCACTCCGGTTCCCAAGGATATAGATTTGTTCCCAGAAGAGGGAGACAGTGGATACCAATATGCCCAGGGAGGTTTTACCCTTTCTGTCCCTGTGCAGGATCACCAGGAAGAGCTCATATGTTGCCCAAACATCTGCTCCCCAGGGAACATCCCTCCTGGTACAGAGCAGGTCCTTGGTCTTGGGCCAGCCAAAACAGCTTCCCTGTGGAGCTGTACCTGCCCTGCTCCCTCAGTAGTTTTCCATTTCACTGCTAGCCTCATGGACAATGTTTTCCAACATACACAGACAAGGCTGTAAGTCGTGTTCAGACAAGATTCAGAGTGCAGCTTCTATCACCTAAACTCGAATTCAAACTCGTCCTGTCAGTGCCCTGGGATTGGTTTGACCACGTGTGTTCCAGGCAATACTTCACTGCCAGCCACGTGCTCCAGCACTGTGCTGGAATATTGATTCAGTACCCTTTTAGATGGAATTCAATTAACTAAATGACCATCTTCCAGCATGGCATGGTTCCAGATGGAATGTTATTATCCAGGACTCATCCCTGCATTTTGTTAATGTAATAACTGCGGCAGAGTTGTAAGAACACGGGGGGAGATGGGAGCAGGAAGATGCAGAGAAAGAAAACAAAAGGCAAGGATTGGATTCACCAGATTTAAATGCAACACAAGATACCATGCAAGGTAAAACTGAGCACAATCCATATTTAATATCTGGTTTGTTCCCTGTACAGAGCACAATTGTATAACTGCTCTGAACTTCAGAACTACCCAGAGCCATGAGCTGATGCACATCTTCCTGGTGGGGATGATGGTGCATTTCTCATGGCTGGTGCATTTCTCAGCTGGAAGAGGTGTTTTGGGAACATTGTGGCTGCTCTCTTTAGTCAGCTGAGACAGCAGGATGGCTGGTGGATAGTAAAGACCTGGGTGAGATTTTTGCAGAAAAAGAATTAAATGGTAAACAGGCATTTGGGAGAGGGCACCTGCTGCAAGGATATTTTTCCAGAACTGATCCACTGATTTCATCATGGAACCATAGAATGTTTGGAAATAGAAGGGAACTTAAAGATCCTTTAGTTCCAGCCCCTGCCATGGGCAGGGACACCTTCCCCTATCCCAGGTTGCTACAAGCCCTGTCCAACCTGGCCTCAACCACTTCCAGGGCTGGGGCAGCCACAGCTTCTCTGGACAACCTGTGCCAGGGCCTCACCACCCTCACAGGGAAGAATTTCTTCCTAATATCCAATTTAACCCTGCCCTCTGTCAGTGTGAAGCCATTCCCCCTTATCCTGGCACTCCAGGCCCTTGTCCAAAGTCCCTCTCCAGCTCTCTTGGAGTCCCTTTAGGTACTGGAAGGTGCTCTAAGGTCTCCTCCTCTCTTCTCCAGGATGATTTCCATTTATTCAAAATCACATTTTAAAACATTTGTACTTGAAGCTCTAAATTTGTAGCCCAGAGCTCTGTATTTCAAGACCTGCAGCTACAGCCAAGACTCATGTTAAGATTTCATGCAGAGCTTGTTGACAATCGTTAATAACTGATAGAAACTGTTCCAAGAGATCAATAGCATGTGCTGAGACAGCTGGAAGCACATCAGTGGAGCTCTGTGATTGCAAAAGGCAAGTCTCATCTCTCTCATTTTGACTTAAGATACTTTTCTAGGAAAAAAAGGGCTTCATCAGACCCAGAATATTCCTGATGTGCTTCTCACCAAACTGGCATTTTCATGACTTGGCTTAGAAGTCTGTGACCAGTTCCAGCCTCATTAAGTGTATAACGTGTCAATGGTCACCAAAACAGCTCTCTGTTGTGTCCCAAATCCATCCATGTGCCAGCAGTGGAGGGCATTACAAGAAGCAGACACGACTGGAGGAACAGGCAGCACCTCCTGCCGTGACAGGTGAGCTGTCCCCTGCCTGTGGCCAGCCCACAATTCTGCTGTCCTGCAGAACAGCCCTGGGCTCCTGTAGCTTTGTCAATTGTTTCAGTTCCAGTCTTGGAAATAACACCTGGGAACTTGGACATTTTCCAAAACAACTCATCTGAAGGAAAAGCAGGGAGAAGGGTGGGCGAGTTTACAGGTGCTGCTGTTCTGAGATTCTTTCTAACAGGCTGGGCTCTCCTAAGGGACAAAAGGGATTGTGACATCCAGCAGCTGGAGGTTACACACAGCAGAAAATCTCCAGGGCTGCCTGTGAGAGGCTGCACATTCTGTTTGTAGGAAAGCTCGTTTTGGTCCCCCAGCAGCCCAGGTATCCATCCTGTGATGCTCTGACTTCCTTAGAGTGACCCCATTCTTGCTGTACTATGACTCCAAGCTCCTGGAAAACGCCAACAGGGCACAGCTGGCTCTGGCACCACGTGCAAGTTGTTGCTCTGCATCAATCCTTGTGAGCCTTATAAATCACATCAGCCCCCATTTACTCGATGCCCAGTATCTCTGAAGGCTCCCAGCGTTTTTCTTTACTCTGTGTGGGTGTTTTATTCCTGGAGATGCAGAAGCTGGAAGCAGCAGCCTGATCCATCTCCTGCAGGGTGGAAGCTGCTACATGGTTCCCCCTAAAGCCTTTCATCCAGCTACTGAATCAGATAATCCCTTTGGGATGAGACAAGACATAAGAAAACAACCCCCAAATCCCCAGAATCACAAAGGGTCATAAATGTTACAAGAAATGAATCACTTTTGTACAGTTTTCCCCATGTCTGGTATGTCCCTCAGAGCTTTCCAATGGTGCTGCTGAGCCCTCGGGAGCAATGAATGTCCAGGAGTGTAACATGGTGTGAGTTTAAGCAAACCCTTACGTCACTGCTTTGAAGTACTTGTCTCAAACACACTTCTAAAGAAAATAAAAGACATTTTCCAAGCATTCCTGCATAGGTGTGCAAAAAAAAAAAAACCTAAACAAACAGTAAAATCTGAAACACACCAAGAGAATCCAGAGTTTTGGCAGGAAGCTCAGGTGATGTCAGGAAACCATTCTAAACAGAAATGTTCCTACGGATTTTTTTTTTTTTTTTTTTGAGACTTAATAGGAAACAGATTTTTGCCTTGGATTTAAACACTTCCCCACAGCATCTGCAGTGTTATCCCTGCCTTATGCATGTCAGGAACAGGAGGGTATGGAGCAGAGGGGAAAAGCTCAGCATCCTCCTGTTCACATTATTGATACAGGTTTAGCCTGTCTTGGGACAGTCATGCAACATCATTTTCTTGGGATTATTACCCAGTAGACTTCAAGGTAAATCACAAAATCCAACGAGGCTCCTGTCCATTGAGGTCCATCCTTCCACCCTGATAAATCCAGCAAGGATTTCTTGCTCCACTGAGACGGAGCTTTGAGCAGAACAAGGAGCTCGGGCGGGTTGCCGTTGTTTTCCCGGATTCGGGAGAGGCCGGCTGGCAGCTGAGCAGCTCCTCTGTGCGGCAGCTGCGGGGCCAGCACGGCTGGGACAGCGGGCATGTCAAACACCGAGCTGGATGGAAACACAGAAACTCCACAGGCACCGTCTAAACACGGCATCTGTCCGACACCAAAGCTTGGAACTGTCAGTGGGCTCACAGATCACAGCCTGGAGAGGACAACGGTGACCAGCCGTTTGTTCACGCAGTGTTTATTTATCAACGGGATAATAAAAATATCATTTGTTTGTGTTTTAATTTTTTTCTGAAAACATTTCCCCCTTGTCCTACAACACCGTGTGGCTGCCCTTCTTCCATCCTCCCGATCAGATCTGCCATCTAAAAGCATCTAACAGTGCTTCTAAATCAATGTATTTGCAGCCAAGTCGGCCAGCACAGAATGTCAGAGACACCAGCAACTCCAAAATCATAAACCTGACACAAAAACCAGCCTCTGAACCACTGTCTGGAAAGCTTATTAATAAAGAAATTAAATAAATTATCTTTATGTCAGCTGAGACTTCCAGTAGCAACACACGGAGATGATAAAGGGAAAACCTAAGGGAATGTTCAAGACTTGCAAACCCATCCCTGAGGTGTGACACAGCCCCGGAATTGCAGTCATTATTGTACAGATTTCTTTAGATATTAATATTTAATGTATAAATTATTAACAAATACAAAATATAGATATTAACACATGGAGTTAGCCTGTGTTCATGTCGATGCTCTTTTTTTAAATGCTGACCTTATCTCCAGAGGAAGCTTAAAAATATTATTTTGAAAAAATAGTTTACATATTTAAATATTAATAACATATTTATGTATATTAATAAAATATTAATTAAATACTGATGAGCACTGCTATATCTTTATCTAAAGCCCCCCTTTTTTTTTAACTAAAAATCCCTCATGACCAAATTGATTAGTTAATTTATCAGCTGTCATATTCCAGATTTCCTTGGTGTTTTTTATTCTTTGGGCCTTGCTCCTCACCTGTTTCCTGTTCTAAGAGAAATGACACAAATGGCATCTAATTAAAGAGATCAGTCATGTTAGCACTGTGTTAATTGGCTTTTAAATAAATTGCAGCCCTTCCCCTTCCTCCAGGCCTGCTGGGGTGGGATGGGGAGGCTCAGGCCGTGGCTGGGAGCAGGGGGGAGCTGCTGGCTGGGCACTGATGCCCATCAAATGCAGCCTGAGTTCCCCCAGGAAGGTCTGGGAGTGCTTTCCTTACAGCAGTGGTGCCGTGAGGGCGTTTTGGTGGTGCTGTCTTTCTTCCACTGTCCCCTAAAATTGCATGAGCCCCAGAAATACCAAGATTTTAGTATCCGGTTGTTTTTCTTAGATTTTTTTATCTTTCTTGCTTGAACAGTACCAGCAATAAGAAATTGATGAGCTTTTCTTTGAAAAAGCCTTGTTCTCCACATCATCTTTAATTATCAGTGCAGTCTGGAGCTATAAGCTGTCTCTGGAAGCTACTGAGTTTAATTCTTGCATTCATTTACAGAGGTTTTTTTCCCTCATCCTTCTCCAGACATGCTTTTGACTCCCTTTTCTGGGCCATTTGTATGAGAAAAGCTTAAAAACATTCCAGACATCAGGCTGTTCCAGAATTTACAGGTTTGTTCTTGCCCTTCAATATGTTTTCTGTGCAGAGGAAGCAGAGAGCATTGTGGGATCTGCAGAAGAAGAGTTAATTAATGTCAGTGACTGGTATTTCTCAATTCCCAAAGTAAAGTCACTCTTTCCTGAATCTCTGTTGTGGAAAGAAGCTCCTGCACAGGGTAAGTCTGATAATCGTAAGTTATTCGTTGAGCAACACAGTTTTGTGTTTAGGCACTTTCATTTTTACTCACAGACCTTGAAGTTACCCTTTCTCAGCTCTGTTGAATTTATTGTAGAGCACTAATTTTGCAGCTGAAGCCTTTCTTGCAGGCAAAGTGGGATTTTCTATGTGGTTTTTCTAGGCTTTTTCTCATTCTTAGATAATACTGTTTGCAGAAGGACATCAAAGAGTTTGTGTACATAATTTTATCAAGGCTCCTGAGAGGTATCCAAACAAATAATTGTCACATTCAACTCGTCTGCCCTGGTTGGTGAGCACAGAAACTGTTCCAAATTTCATGCTTGACCTTTCTGTAAGAGCTCATTTAATGGTCATCACTGGGGTTTTGTTTTTAATTAACTGCAGTTAAAGAAAGCAGCTGTTCTGAGGACAATTTTATACTGCCCCATCTTATTGAATACAAATGTTTTAATCTGGAAAAGGTGGTATTGCCCCCTGTGCTGCTCCCTGAGAAGGTTCAGTTGGCCTGAAAATGAATTCATCCTAATGGGACACCACTGAATTTACTGTCATGTGCAACAGGGAAGTGACAGTTCTTCCTCTTTCCCTCCTCTGTATCTGCACAAATGAAAATACTAAATGGGTATCTCTAACAAAGATTTAATTTGCTATATAGCTACAAGTATTTTTAATTTCAATTACAGTGTAATTTAGTCATGTGCCAGTGAAGGGTGAGTCTGCACATCCTGGCTGGATGAAATGTCTATTTTCATACCTCAGTATTTGCATTTTTTCCAAGTTTTATCTAAACTCTGAGTTTCCTATGATTTCCAATTTTTTTCCTTTTTTTCCCCTTTTCTCCTTTCTTCTTTTTTAAATTTTTTCTTCCTTTTTCTTCCTTTTTCTTTTTCTTCCTCTTTTTCTTTTCAAGGCCAGGCTCTAAACGGAATTGTCTCAAAAGTGTTATGCTGCTTGAGATTTCTAACACCAACTATTAACATTTTGCATTTAACATCCCTTTTTTTTTTCCTTTATCTTTTTAGGCATTGTTTAAAGATGCTCCCTCTCCAAAGGCTGGGAGAGGCAGACCAGTGAAACTCAGTCCTTTATTACTGCATTAACAAACTGTGCACCATCACATTTACCATGGACCTGTTGAGTATGGCCAGGAACACATCCCACTGAATTAGAATTCTTGCATTCCCCATCCCTGGAAGTGTTCAAGGCCAGGCTGGACGGGGCTTGGAGCAACCTGATCTATTGTAAGGTGTCCCTGTCCATGGCAGGAGGTTGGAACAAGGTGAACTTCAAAGCCCTTTGCAACCCAGACCAGTCTGTGATCACAGATTTGTGCACTGTCCGCACATCTTTAACAAAAAGGAAAAATGCACCTCCTCTTGACAATTTTTATGGGGGTTTTTTAGGGCAGGACCAGCAAAGTTGGATTTGTCCAGCTGAAAAATACTCCATCTGCCCCCTCTGCTGGTGTCCCTGCTCTAAGGCTGAAAAATGTTTTCCAAAACTGCAGTGGTCAGGAGAACTCAGGGAGTTTAGAGGAGAGGGCACTCTCCCTCCACAGGCACAGCAATCCATTAGGTCTATAAAATCTATCAATCATCAGGAAGTGAGATGGCTTAAAACACCAGTGTCCTGTGATTATTCCACCACATTAGAATTCTTGCATTCCCCATTCCTGGAAGTGTCCAAGGCCAGGCTGGACAGGGCTTGGAGCAACCTGGTCTAGTGCAAAGTGTCACTGCCCATGGCAGTGGAGTTAAATGAGATGGTCTTTAAGGTTTCTTCCAACCCAATCCATTCCAGGATTTTATAATTCTAACACCCGAATGGCCAAGCTATGCCTGGGAATTGTTGGGAGTATAAACTGGGTAAGGCCAAGCACAATGCCCGTAACTTGCTAGCACAGAATCATGCTCCTGGGAAGGATTTCCTAACAGTCCACTGAACTCACATTTAGGGGATTCCCTCTGGAAAATGCCACGATGAGTTGTCCATGTGAGATGTCATGAGTGTCACAGGCCTGAGTGGGATTCCTGCTTTTCAGTATCAGACTTAATCATCACTACCCCTGGTTAGTTAAAGGGGAGGGGGATGAAGAAAAGAAGGGACAGAGAATGTCACTTAACTTGTAGAAGGGCAATAGCTGGAAAAAGTATTGAAAATTCCAATTCTGACAAAGATTTCAGGGGAACACCTCTGGTTTAGGAGATCATTTATTTGGTTGCACCCTCTCAAAAATGCAGTCTAATTTGGGATTCCCAACATGCAGCTCAGACTCTGTGGAAGTCAAGGTTGGCAGTGGAAAGATTTCTATTTCTGCCAATAAAACCAAACTTTTTTCTCATTGTTTGGGTGGCAGATATGGAATAGGGGGAAAAAATTGTGTACTTTCCAGCGTTTAAAATGGCAGGCAGCATCAGCCTCGCCCCAACAACCTGCTGGGTTAGGTGTGGTCAGAGAAATGGTACTGCACCCTGCCCCCAGTACTCTGAGGGGGAATTCAGACACCCCAGGGACAACTGCTCCTCTCAGCACTCCCTGTCTCCTTCTGCAGTCCAGGTTCCCATGCTGAAATCATGACACAATGCAAATAAGATTCATATAAAGAAAATAACCTTTATTAGACAAATCAATCAAACCCTGAAAAAACGGTGTCAGGTAAACATACTTAAGGTTTTTCCAGCAATTTAGAAACCTTTGAAACTGAGAAATTCCAGAAGTTTCATGTTCCTCTTGTTGCATTAGTAAGTTGTCTCCCTCTTGTGACATGAGCTATTGCTGTCTTGACAGCTCAAAAACCTCGCATTAACCCAGCAATTATCCCAAAATAGTAACTTGTAAAATATTCCCTGTATAACTGTTTCCCACACAATTTTGTACAAAGGTGTCAAACTATTCTCTTTGCTGTCTGAAAAAAGAACAAGGTTTAAAAACATCCAGCTTATTAAAAATAAACAAGTGTTTTATATACAGTACAGGAATTTCCAAACTTGAAGGAACACTGTCTCCAGGGTGGCTGTGGGGTGTAACACCCCAGACTGCCAAGGGGAGAAAACTGCAGTTAAATAAATTACTACTCCATCTTCCTCCTCAGGCCAAATGTGGCACTTCTCTCACACCTGCAGGAGCCTGATTTACAGCTCTGCATAAACCAGGAGTAAGCAGGAGATTGGCAGCCAAGTAACTATAGTTTCCAAAAATGCTAATTTTCATCTCCTGCAAGAACAGGGGGAGGGTGTCACAGCCACGCAGTGACCTGGGATGTCACTCATGAAAAAGCCACCTTGGAACACAGGGCTCGTTTGTCCTCCAGTTACACTGTGTTACTTCAAACAAAATGCACTTAAGGTTTGGCATTATCATCAACCCTTTACACTCAAAACCTGTTGGTCTCGAATGCCAGCACCATCCAAAGCTCTTCAAACAAGCCATGACAATGGGACTGAAGTACCAGGAGAGGGGCTGAGTCAGAGGCGAAGCAAGGAGTCAGTCCCTGTCACTCCAAAACCAGGGGCACAGTCAGGACAAAGCACAATGGAGCCTGAACTAAGCCACTGGAACCTGAGCCAGTGGGGGGAGAGAGAGAGACTTGCACTGGGACAGCAGCTACAGGGGCAAGTGGCTGAAATTAGAGCCAGGAACCTTGGTGCCCCTCCTGAGCTCCACCAGACAGCTCCCTCTTCCTCACTCCTACCGCCATCTCTGCTGGCTGCTCCAAAGCTCCCTCTCTGTGTCAGCCTCCCCACTGGCATCAGGGGAGTCTCTGCCTGGGCATCTCCCCCTTCTCTGGTGAATGCACTGAGGATTTGCAGGTGGAGCTGGCAGTTGGTTAGAGCAGAGGTGGCACAGAGAGAGTGGCAGAGCTGACAGATGGTTATGAGAGAGATTAGCTCAGCACCAAGGCACTGGAAGAACCATCTGAAGAAACAATTCACTATAACAATGAAATTGCTTTTATTAGAATGAAAGTGTTAAGCCAAGGAAATAAATTACTGCTACAATAGACATATTTAGAACATAAGGAAGGACGTTAAATCTTGAGCTTCAGGTCAATATAACCCTGAAACAGAAAGTTATACTACTTTTCTTAAATACCTCAATTTCTCTTCATGCCCTTCCAAAAACTTTATAAAATGTGCAGCTTACACAACAAATAGTAACAGAGTCACTTGTAATAAAAATCTGTACAACTCATAGCTTTAAAAATAATACACTTTTTTTTTCTCCAAACTGCTATGTTACTTATAAATATAGGGCTAATGAGTTTTAAGTGCCCAAGGTCCCATCCAACACCAAAGCTATTACATTTAGTTGACAGAAGCCTTCCTGGAACTTCCCCCCAGGCAGAGGTCAGGTTTAGGCTGTTTGAAAGAGTCTGATTATGGGCAAAAAACATCTTCATGGATGAAGACTGTCTCCTTCTGCTGGTCAGAGGCCTGGGGTCTTCAGTGAGTTTGAAATGGCAATCAAACCTGGAACACAGCACCGTGCAATGGGTTAGACCAGCTGCACTCCCACGATGTGGCAGGATCCCACAGGTCCCTCTGTCCTGGCCAGCAGTGACTTTGCAAAACACTTGAAAACTGCTGTTTGTCAGAGGTAAATTTTGGTGGGGAAAGAATGTTACAGTGGATGAGCCCTGCAGGAGAAGCACAGCTCTTCCCCCATGTGGAGATCTGCCTCTGTGCCTCAGGACTTGCCCAAAGGCTATCTGCTGCTGTCCCTGCTGCTCCTGTGGCCCCTTCAGAAGACTTGTCTGTGACCCTCCAGAAGGGGCTCTGGATCTTAAATCTGAACCTTGGCTGGTTCTGAATTCCTGCACCTGCAGGTCACAAGCCATGGGCCTGTGTGGTGTCACACCCCACAGTGCCAAACCTATGAGCCATTCACCCTGTGCCTTGACCATTCAAGCCCCAGTCCTGCCTCTCTCATGCTTGTACCCCTCTGCTCCCTGTGAAAAAGGAGGCTCAGCCCTAAGGACAGAGAGGAAAAGGCTGAGGCAGGAGCAGGCTGGTTTGAGTGGGCCCTGACATGACATACCAAGGGCTGCTACCCACAAGCACGAGCCCTGCTTGGCTGCAAGTCCTGTTAGGGCTCATCCTCCTTGGATCAACGGCGATTTCCTCGCAGACAAGGCATCCTCCCAAAATCACTAAGTACAGGAGCAACATCTGGCAGCTCCCTCAGGACATCCTGACCACAACCTAGCAGGTTCCTCTGCCTCTGGTGAAGTACCATTTCCTTGGGAAGTTCAAAGGAAAGTGTGGGATAAATTCACCTTGAGGAGAATACCATAATTCCCCAAGGCAGTTCAGAGGAACTAAGAGCAGGATTCTGGCAAACAGCCACAAGAAACAGATTAGTGGTTAGACAAGTGGGCAGCATTCAGAGGAAAGCAGCTCAGCTGAACACTCAGGAGGAGGTGGTCAAGCCTTTACTATCTGAACATGATTTTGCTTGTTTTGCTTCTGCAAGGCAGAAGGCACCAGACCAGCTGCTCAGAGTGTGGCTCCATGGGAGCTGCTCTTCTGTAACCAGGTGAATCAGAGCCTCAGACACCAGTCAGGAACGCATGGGGAAAACTCACAGAGAAACTGAGGGTGATGTTGCCCTGACTCAGAGCTACTGACAAACCTGACCAGCACTAAGAGCTGCTGGAAAATCCCCTGCAGGGGCTACTTACAACAACTCCACTTCCTGAGGCAGGGCCGAGGGGCTCACGCTATTCTTGAGGGAGTTATGGTGACCTGGCCTGCTTTCTGCAGAAGAGAGAAGCCAGCATTAGTACAGGGTTAGAAGACAACAGCATTAGGACACGATCTAGTGGGAAGGGAAGCAGCTGAGAACTCTCAGGAACACACTGACATCTCAGAGCAACAGGCTCCCACTCCTCCATCTCATCGCTCCCCAAAAAATGCCAAAACCTCCCAGGAAAGGAGCTTGGCAGCATCTGCAGCAGAACTCCAGCCATTCCAGGAGGTTATATATGTACCCCAGCCCCTGGCAGCATTATAGCTCCTGTTTGTGCAGCATTCCCTCCTTGTGCAGCCTCCAGCACTGCAGGTCCTTTCCAGCTCATCTCCTCAGGGATCTTGGCCACCACAGGGATGACTCCTGCACCAGAGGGGCTCTCACCCACCCCAGAGGGGGCAAGTCTCTGCAAGAGGAAATGTCACTTCCCCACAGTGACCCCGAGCCCAAAAGCAGCATCTTCGGTCCCCCTGTGAGAGGCAGTGGCTTGAACAGTTGCAGGAACAGGCAAAGTGAAGAGAGTGTTCTGGCTGCTTGCACTTACTGCAGAAATGTACTGGCTGTTTGTGAACCTGGGTCTGCCCTCCATGGCAGAGCTGTGTTGTGGGCCCACGGGCACATAGGGGGGCGAGCTCATGTCTTCACAGAAGCTTTCTTGTGGGACGTTGGAGACACAGCCACTGTCGGAGCCACTGGAGCCAGTGGCTGACATGCAGTGCGATGACTCTGAGCTCTCTGTTGCTGGGGAAAGAGAGGAAGGTCACTGATAACCATGACTTTGGGCTGTATTTAACCCGTGCCACATACACTTGATAATGTACCTGTCTGCAAAGGCACTGGCCACACAAACCCACACATCAGCCACACTCCCGTCTGGGCCTCTTTAAGGCCACAGACAACAAATCAACACAGCACCAAGCCTGCCATGGGTATGGCTGCAGCTCAGCAGGTACTTTTTAACCCCTGCATTTGAGCTAACTGCCCTCATGGAAGCTGAGACAGAGCTGGCATGGAAGGGGAGGCCCTCATGCCCTGGTCTGGGTAGGAGATGGACTGCTGTGACCCCAGAGAGTCTGGTCTGACCACATAGCAGGGAACAAGGTGCAGGAATGAGCCCACATATGCCAGGTGCTGCAGAACAGTGGGGCCATACGTACTCAGTGAGGGCTGGCTGCTGGTCTCGTGCTCCAGCTCATCTTCCTCGATGCAAGCGCCGATGTCAAAGGGGCGTCTGGGGGCCAGGACTCCTGGCAGCAGAGTCTGGTCCAGGTACATGTGGAGGTTGAGGGGCCCCAGCAGGGAGGAGGAGGAGGAAGGGGTGTAGGCAGTAGGGGTGCTGCCAGTGGAGAGCTGCATCTGTGTCCTCTTGAAGGGGTTGGAATGGTCAAACAGAGACACTGCAATTGATGCTCTGGTCCTGGCACCTGCCAGAAAACATACAAAAACCCCCTGAGAACCAGTCCTGCCTCACTCTCACGGAGCAAGGGGGAAGGCACAGCTGGCACCTACCTCTGCCTTTCATGATGTAATCGATAGCACGGTCATTGATGGCTGCCTCACTGGGTTTGATATCCAGGAATGGCTTGTTACCCACACCCATGGAGACCATCTCCTGCATACGGATTTCTGGAGAGGAAGAGACCCACAGCCACACTGTGAGGTTGACCCGACCCAACCCTCCCCCACAGGCATTATTCAGCTGCAGGTTAGAGCACTCCTGGGCCGGGCTGTTTCTGAACTGCTGAGATTAGATCTGTTCTCCCCTTGCTCCCCTCCCCAGTTGCTGTGGAACAAGCAATCATGCCCTGCTCCGGCCAAGTAGCTCAGTGCCATGCCACCTACTAGAGTCCTGCCAAGCGGGAAGCCTGCGGGGGACAGGAGGGTCTTGGCCAGCCTGATTCAGTAGTGAGCTCCAGTAGTGGCCTAGATCACAGGGAGACCATCAGGGGCACAGCCTGTGCTTGCAGGACAGGGAACCCTACGCGTGGACCTCCTGTTTCTCTCACAGAGAACAGGTGAGTGTCTAAAGTCATACAGAGTTCCCTGGGGATGAGGGGCAGGGAAGGGACATGCCCAGCCAAGCCCAGCACATGCTCCTGGGGCTGCATGCTGGCACACAGCTGCTTGCTGCACAGAGCTGCCTGGTAACAGGATCCAAACCTACTCAGGACAGCATGAGCTGAACAGGGCTCCCGCACCTTTTGCGGCACAGAAGGAATTCCAGGAAGGAATCACACCTTTATTGCGGGCTGCCTGCTGCCACAGGATCTTGGCAATGTCACGGGTCCAGGCCTGCTTAGTCTCAGCTGAGCTGGCCTGGAGGATGTAGGTGTCGCTGGACTTCCGCCTTCGGAACCAGATCTCAAAGCGCAGGCCGCTGTCTCCAGAGTTCTCCGTCAGACCAATGTCTGCAGTCTGTGAGGAACAGCAAAAGCAAAGCATCAACCGGACTGCATCAGGAGCAGAAGGAGTAAACTGTTTGAACCTTGTGCTACAGCTATCCCCAGCTTGGCAGACCTAACAGGAAGGAGCCTGAGGGTCTGGACAGCAGCAGGTATGTCCTGGACACAGCTGAGCACAGACTCATCAGCCAGTTCCCAGTGCTTCAGCCAGAATTAGCACCACTTCCCTGCCACGTACACATCATGTTTCCCCCACACTCCCTGGCCCTCAGAAAATGCTGGCCCCACATCTCACAGCACAGAGAAGGCTTTAATGTGTAAAGTATTCCCTTCTGGCTTCACTGCATGGTTTGGAGGAGGCTTAGAAGTGGTGGGAGCAGCTCTTCTGCTGAAGGTGCTCCTGGCTTCCCATTTCAGAGGCATGCACCGTGGGGAAACCAGCCACGGACACCACCCACACAAGAGGGCGCTGCAGGGCTGCCCTTACCTTGAAGGAGCGCTTGTAGATATACACATCAAAGCCACCCTCGATCCTCTTGGGCTTGCTAAAGAGGATGAGGTCCTCAAAGAGGAAGACGTGTCGCTGGCACTTCCTGCGGCCCAGCCAGATGGTGAACTCGTCCTGCCGGACCAGCTGCCCCTGCTCCTTCAGGTTTACCTGGACACAGAGGACATCCTCGTAAGATTTCATCAGTTGTACACTCCATCCGGGCAGCCCTAGACCTGGACTTGGAGAACAGGGTCCCATATGGCTGTAGCCCAGGGCGGTGAAGAAGTGGCAGCTACCTGACATCTTAAGAGGGCTCCTGAAGAAGTCAGGCTGCATGGCATTGCTACAGACCACACCAGGCTGAAACAACTGGCTCCAAACTCAGGGGAGAGCTGGACCTTTCTCCTAGGCATTAACCCATAGATGACCCTCTTCTGTCACCCTGTGCAGATGTGTGACAAACCTCTGGGGTGGCAACTGCAGGCACCAGCCAGAGCTTTCTCTCGGGAAGGAAATGAGTTCCATCCACTGTCAGGAGCACATCTGGGTCAGAAGGCCAGCTCCTCAGTTCTTCCTGACCCAGACTGATCCTACTCCATCCTGATCCCTAAGATTTCTCCTTCTAGTGCTCCACTTTGCATGCCTCTCCAAGTCCCACCTAGATGATTTTGCCCGACCCCTGGCATTGACATCGGTTTGAATTCTTGCAATCTGCCTGATCGTCTTTTCACCAGCTCAAGAAATGAAAGGTCCAAAGCAGCCTGCAGGACGCCATCTGCAAGGGCTGCCAGGCTACCTCCCATCACTGGTAAGCATCTGGGAGCATGTTTATGACAAGCAGCTCACCCAGACAAGGTAGCAGCACCCAGGCCCGCCATCCTAGGTAACCAAGGAGACCTCCAGGCCTCACTGTTCCCCTGCCCCATGCCTCAACAGTCCTGACAGACAGCACTCCGATCACTGCGGGAACCTGAGGGGAGGCTCACCATACAATCCAAAGACCCCAAGTCTAGAGAAGGGGAATAAGTGTGGCTCTGTTCCCCTGGGCAGGGGAAGACACTGGAACGTACGTCACAGTCACGGATGGCATCCATGGCCAGCAGGTCATTCCCATGCCGGAGCTGAAACTTCACCATCTCCTCAGCCGCACGGAGATAGCCCAGCTCCTGCTCTTGTGCCTCGCTGCACTCCTTGATCAGGTCCTTCAGGAGTAGGGCGTATTTGCTCATCCGCTGGATGGGTTTCAGCAGGTAGGAGGCCAGGTCCATCTTATCCCCCAGCTGCACCTGCTTGAACTGAGAAATGCAGCAACAGTGAAGGCAGCAGCTTCGCCAAGGAGCACCCTGGGCCCCCAGGCAAGCACTGACACATCTGTTGACTGGGGTACTCAGGGAAAATGAGTACTCTTGGGGAAATGAAAGGCCACAGGACCAATGCTGCTGCGTGCTGCGTTCTTTTCCCAAGCCCTCGCTGCACCTCTGCCCTGTCCCTTCCATACAGCTGTGCAGAGAGTTGTGCCAGGGAAGCAGAGGCAGCACTGAGCCTGCCTTAGGCAGGAAAGTTGGCTTTGCTTAAACAGATCAGTGACCAAACACACTGAGCAATCCTGATAGAGGCAGTGGAACTTACCTTGAAGAAGGTATTCCCATGGCTGGCCAGCAGTGAGTCTGACTTCGGCTTGTTCTTGCTATACAGTGCATACATTCCAAACTGGTCTTTCTGCAGAAGAGATCCATCCTCGTGTAAGACCCATGCACCCAGGACACGGTGACAGCCATGACCCTGGTAGGTTACTGTAGTACTTCTGCCTCTCCCAGGCTGCACCAGAGCCTCCTCTGATATCAGGAATAACTGTGCTTCAAGCTCATTAAGAGCCAGGGAATGTTCTTGTCTTCCTACTCCTTGAGTAGCTAGGACTTTTTGATTGATTGTCCTGCTACCCCTAGCCCCTTCCATACCCCTATAGTCACCTGGTACCATTCACACTAGGTAGCAGCAAACATGCATGGGGCAGCTGACCTTAAGACCTATGTCCCTGTGCTTCTGCCCAGCAGCCCTTTTCACCCAGAGTTGGTCTGTACCTCTCCACTCACTGAAGTCATTCCCACTGACACCACAGACAGAAAACAGGTAAGGGATGTCCCTGGAGAAGCAGATGGGCTTTAAGGAGCAGACATTTTGTTTCCCTGGCAGTGTCTCTTGGTAGCAAAGCACAACAGGAGAGGTACAGAAACCAAGCTCATGTCTAGAAGAGCCCAACCCCGGGGGAAAGGTGCTGATGCCTTACGTGTCGCAGGAAGCAGTGGCTGACCCTCAGTGGGTGGTTGCAGCAGCTCTCAAGCTCTCGCAGGAAGTATTGGCTGTGGAAGTCATAGAGTTTCTCCAGGTTTCCAAAGATGACGCTGCGCTTCCCACGCAGGTCCTGGGGGAGGTCGAGGCGCTCCATCTCAGGGAAGTAGCTGTCGATGATGTAGCGAAGCGACCGCACGTATTCCCGCTCCGTGGTTACCATCTCATCGATGATGTGCCGCAGTTTGCTGCAACAGGAAACACTCAGCCTTGAAGGACCCAGGCTGCAGCGGGGCTACAACAGCCAGAGCGCCTGCAAAGCACTGGACTATCCCTACAGAGGCGCTCTCCGACACCCAGCATGGAAATGAGATGATCCCTTAGCACAGTCCAAGCTCAGATACATAACTGTCCATGATAGCTCTGACCCTGAGCACTGACAGGACTCAAGGGAACAGCATGAAGCTGTGTCAGGCGAGGTTTAGGCTGAGGCTATTGGGAAAAGGTTCTTCACCCAGAGAGAGGGTGTTTAGGCACTGGTACAGGCTCCCCAGAGAATGGCACTAAGCCTGTCAGAGCTCAAGAAGCATTTGGACAAAGCTCCTGAGCACAGGGTGTGATTCTTGGGGTAGTCCAATGCAGAGTCAGAAGTTGGATCAATTATCCTTTTGGGTCTCCCTTCCAACTCAGGATATTCTGTGACTCTAAGGACTCAGGCAGAGTGCACCCAAGGCTGGTTGCGATTCTGACCCAAGCTCAGCAAGACACGCACCCCTGGGCCCACCCAGCCCCTGCTCTGGACACGATGGGCTGCTCTGCAGATGGCTGCTCTCCTGAAACAACAGTGACAGCACAAGTCACAGTAACTTCTGTGAGGAGTCAGCCTGATGACTGGAGACTGTGGGAAGCAATGTTAACCCTGGGAGAACAACAGCTCTAGACCTAGGTGCTGTTGGGCTTGTCCTAGTAAAAGTGAGAGAGTAAAACTGAAATGTCCTAACACTTCATCAGTGAACAGCAGTTCCTAGCACAGGTTGCTCTCACACATCCCAAAGGATGCCTCTTAGGTACTCGAGGTTTCCACTGTGAGGCAGTGTAGCACCAAACATAACTATTCCAATGTGCCCTTGCCTTCCCTGCCTTTCAGCTTTCCCTGAAGTCAGCTCCTCTGGCTCTTCAGAGAACAGAGCAGCGGGACTGCCTCAGTCAGCACCCATGGACACTGGAGGCCTGCTGCATTGCTCCCTTGAGAAGCAAAGTGGTCAGCCCACCATGTGCTGGTGTATGTTCCCTGCCATGAGCTTTTCTGGATATCCCTGGGATATCAGAGCCCTCTTCCAGAAGATTTTACTGTCCCCAGCCATTTCACTCGAGTAGTAATGGTGGTCCCCCAGCATCCAGCACTCTTTCCTCATCTCTGCCATTAATTTTTTACTTCTATTTTAATCTTTTCCAGTGAGAGCAATTGAAAGACCTGCCTGGAGACCCCTTGTCAAGAACAGCTCGTATCCCTGGGCTCTCCAAAGCCTAGGCACACATTGTAGTGTGACAACAAAGTTGAGATTCTCAAGGACAGAGAAGGACACCACCACAAATGCCAGCTGTTGGACACCCAGAGGTTTCAGCCCCAAAGCACAAACACCCTCTTACCTGTGAAGCTGCTGTCACAAGGTGCTGGAAATGCCTCCCTACCAGTCTGGGTACAGCGCTCCCAAAAGTGTGGGGGACGATGCCCTGTGCTTCTGCTCTCCCACTGCACCTGTACCCCTGGTTTTGTTAGGTCCCTGAATACTGTTTCTGCAATCCCTCATCCTCCAATGCTAGCGATGTTCAGAGACTCCCTCTCCTGTCTGGGAACTGAACTTTCCCCTCTTACTGGAATCACATCGTGAGGGAAGAGCCACAAATCCCATTTCTCTGTCTCCCCACCAAGAAAGGTGCCACATTACGTGAGGACATCCCTGTGGGCTCATTTAGCACCACACACACATATGCAGGGAAGCTGGAGCTACATCTCCATCTGTCTGCCCTGTAACCAGTGCCAAAGCAACCAGCACTACAGAGCTCCTCTAATCTCTGCTGGCTACCTCTTCACCACCCTGAGAAACGGAGCACCAAATGTCACTGCCACTTACCTGCCCCAGCTCTTGGCTTCCGACCCGGAGAGGCAGCCCCTCTGTCCCTCCAGCAGGCAGTCTGCAGCCCAGCTGCTCACAGCCGGCTGCCGCAGCGCGAACGTCCTGTCCACCAGCTCAGTGCTGCTCACCTCCAGCCCCTTAATGAACACACCGGTGTTGCCGTATCTGGCTGGCTCGCTCCTCTGGCAGCTTGACCACAGGCTCTCACCACAAGGCAGGTCAAAGCTTTGGGCCTTCCGGAGCACCTTCCTGGGAGGCAGCTTCCCAGGGACTGGAGTGGATGCAGAAGGCTGCTTCACCTCTGGGATTTCTAATATGCTGTCCAGGTTTGCCTTTTCTTCGGGCAGTGTTGGAGACTTACAGGCCCTGACGGCAAAAGAAATTCTGCTTGCGTGAGGACCAGGGCTGAGAGCAGCTTGGCAGGCAAATTCTTCCCCAGCATCGACATCACCAGGGCAGCTCAGGGAGAGTGAGGGAGCTTTCTCCTTAGTCCACTCCAGAGAGCTGTTGGTTCTGTTGTAGCCATGGGATGCTCTGTGAGTCCTGTCCCAGTGGGACCTGGAGGTGGCCCCCTCAGAGTGCCTCCGGTGGGACAGAGTGCCAGTCTCGCTGCCAGCCTCCTCCCCGACAGCTGGGTTGCGGTCTGACAGCAGAGACTTCCTTGTTCTCAAGGCTGCTTCGAGTTTCTTTTCAAAAACCAGTTTGGTCTCCTGGCATTTAGACCATGCAAATTTCCACTGCTTGAGCCCCTTGTCACTCTTCAGCTCACAGGCCAGCTCCTTCATCTCCTGGAATCGGGCAGTACTGATGTCTGGGTGCTGCCCCTTGTAACTCTCCAGGCACTTGATCACATCCGCACAGTGCTCAGCAGAGCTGCAGTCCTCCATGCTGATACAGGCAAGGTGTCGCATCCCTTCCAAGGCCCACTCGTATGCCTGCAGAGCGAGAACAAAAAGCAACAGCCAGTTAGAGGGACTCAGTGAAGAATAACCCTAATTTGGTGCCTGAAGACAAGAGAAAGGATCAGTGTCTGGCCACCACAGTTCCTTGAGTGTGGAGAGTGGGGGGGGGCTGCTATTGTCAATGGGGCTTAACAATTCAGCAAAACAAACAGCCCCTTATGCAAAGGGCTTCAGCTGTGCTGGCTGCTCTGCCACAGCCCCACCTCCCTGCCAGGTCCCTGTGAGCTGGCACCCACACTGCTGTGCACGTTTGTCCTCTCTGGGCAGGGGAGCCCAGGGAAAGCTGCTGCTAAGACTGTAGGAATTCACACCTCAGTGCGGCCCTGCACAGTATAAACCCTGGAACTCTCCCTCCTCCTTTGCCCAGCCACTTTCACCACTGTCATACAGGACAAGGTCAAGGGGGCACCAGTAAGCTGCAGGCAATGGGACTGCTGCTCTCTATGCTGTTTTCCTGGAGCTGACAGCACACAGAAGCCTGGAGCTTCACCACAGTCGGGCTCTGTAGATCACCCCAAATGCTCTGACCCACCCTTGCAGCAAGAAGGAATCTGAGACCGTGCAGCCTGTGCATCTTCTGTGCCTGCTGGCAGCTTGTGTGGTGTGCTGTGCTCGGCCTGCCTGCCTGGCTCTGCTTGCCACTGCACTACATGCTTGTGCTGGTTAGACAAATACTGAGCTCAGCAGTTTATTTCTAATACTCCAGGAATGCTGGAAGCAGCTTCATGGGGCTTAACTCTAGCAGTGGTGCATATGCTGGCCTTGCTAAAACAGTTCTGCCGCATCAGTCAACCAAGAGAAGTGGGACAAAATGTAGTCCAATGACAAATACAAGGGAAGAGTGAGTGCCTTATCATCATGGAAGAAATGGGGCTCAGCACCAAGACCTGTCTGTCATCGATCAAAAGCAGAAGAAAGGCAAGCATCTGACTTAGGCTCATAAGCCACTATTTTCTCTATAAAGCAGAGATGGTTAAGATTGAATGACAGAATGAATAAGATGTGACCAGCTGCCATAGGCCTGGCCAGGGAACTTCACTGCTCATCAGTGAACACGCAGGGTTATTTGTTGAAAACAGATGCAAAGGTGGGGAAAACACCCAGGACAGGGCTACCTGGCATCTTCCGCCTACAGCCCAGCATCAGTGGATGTGCAGAAACACCACTGGCTGCCCTGAAGCAAGCCAGACCATCTCTAGCACTTGACCTGTCAGGCCCTGTGTACCTGCAGAGAAACAACACTCATGCTTAGTGCCAGGAACAAAGTGACCGGCTTTTCCATTTCCTGAGCAGCCTCACTGTAGCAACCTTCACTCAGAATGCTTAAGTCACTTACTTTTATGCAGCTTTAGAAAACCAAGAAAATCCACCCAAGCTTTATGCAAACTGACATTGCATCCCCATCAGGGACACGGTGGTCAAAGAGATCAGGTGCCAGGCTCACTCTCTGTTGGTGACAGAGACAGGCAGGGCAGAAGGTACTTCATTCTCATGATGTTCAGTCCCTGGATGGGGAAGGCTATGACAGCCAAGTGCTGCTGTTTGCAGGAGAGCTGAATGCCAGCACAGCCTGCAGCCTGAGAAGATTCCACAGGAACTCCCACAGCCATACACATTCTCTTTTGAGCTGCAGCTGCATGGTGTGCGTGCAGCCAGCCCCATTACTCATGCGGAGCAAGGAGCTGCTTCAGAAACAGCAGTGGCTGCTCAGGGAAAACACTTCTCAGCCCCACACAACTGCAGCACGGGACAATCAAAAGAGCAACAGCCTCCTTTCCTCCCATCATCCTGCCTAGAGCAGCAACAGGCCCCTGACCTGCCTCTCTCTTGATCCAGGCTTTATGCTCTAGGCTCTATGCCCACTGCTGGGGGCCAGGAGGGGTGTGCAGAGGCCATGTCAGATTCTGGTGACAATCCTCATTTATCCGCGATGCAGAGGTTCTTCTATTCCCTGGAGATGGGAGCATTTCAAGGCGAGGTGAATCACTGAGTGCAGTGGAGCCCAGCAGATCTGCACAGCAGTGACAGATGGCCTATTCTGCTGTGGGGTTTTGAGCTGCCCCCTCCAGCTGTACGCAAACCAACACCAGCCCCTTCCAGCTCTGCCCAGAGCAAGGCTTGGCCATCCGTCTGGGCTAAGAAAGGGCACATCTCACCTCTCCGGCTGTGGAGGTCAATGGGTGATCCTCACTGAAGGCTGCATGCTGGCTGCCTTTTGCTCAGTGATGGGAAAAGCTGAGCTCAAAAGGCACCCGGGGCTGTCAAAGAGGGTGCTGAGAGCAATGTGCAGGAGAGAGACAGTCAGCAGGCCTGCCTGGACTTTACAGTAACCAGCTAGGAAGGCAGCTGCCCTGTGAAGGCCTTATCTAAGGTTGGGGTACTCACTTCCACGCACAGACAGGAGAGAGAGAGAGAGAGAGAGAAAACAGATTTCTTTTATTTCTTGGAAACTCTGCAGATCTGCATGCAATTACTGTGAGGAGGCATCAGGGCTGCAAACCACACAGGGCGGCAGCCCCACCACCTCTCATCTTCATATGGTCTCTGTCTGTTCTTGGCAAGGACTCCAGGGCTGAGCAGAAATGACTCTCAATCTCGATGGTATTTCCTTCCATCCCCAGTGCCTGTCGCAGGCCAGCAACAGCTCAGCTTTGTTCCCTGCACAATGGAGCAGCGCTCCACACCCTGCAGCTTGCTTGGTAACATGCTAAGTGACCACCAAGGCTTTCTGCAGTCACATCATCCGCTTCAACTGCCCCTTTTTGCACATAAATGGCAGTCTTCTCCAGGGACCAAGTGTGCCCCCATCCTCATGCAGAGAGGGGTATTGCTGTCATCTCTTCCCCCCAGTAAGGTTGCAAACAACACTCAGCCAACCCAGGATATGGCCCTCTGGATGAGGGGCTTTTGGGGAGCAGGCAGCCCTACAGCTTCCCCGCAGAGCTGCAAGAGCTGCTCAGATAAAAGCAGGCACCTGTACGCAGGGAAGCCGAAATCTTCCCAGCCATGTCTGGAACCAGGCAGGAAGGAGCCTGTACCTCAGCTTTTGATCTTCACAGGCAAGTTGTTACTGAAACTCTCAATTACAGGATTAAAGACAAACATGCTTCCTTGCATATGCAGGACTGACCTATCCTGCAACAGGCACCAGCAACAGGTTGGTCCTGCCAGGCTGCCCGGGAGAGGCTTGGGCTCTCAGGGACCTGCCATGCTCTAAGGAAAAGCCAGGGACTTCATTGCATTATGGTGCAACCCTCAAGCCCATCATCCTCTGTTGGTCCCTGATCATTTCACCATGGACAAGGATTGCAGCACATTGTGGACAGGAGCTCCTGGAGCCCATCGGGTTTGGCACCACTCAAGTACCATCTGCAAACACAGGCCGGAGAAGTTGCTCAGCCCTGGCTCAGGGCACACTGCCAGCACTGAAAGCCTTCCAGGAGTCCTGGATCCTCACCTGAGCCACCACTCAGAAATTACACCGCTCCAACCCAAACCTATCACAAACCTATCAGATTCCTTGCATACTCAAGGTTAAGTGACCTCTAAGACACCTTCTGGGTAGCCAAAACAGGGAGCAGACACTGTGCATCTCAGACATATGCTAGAAGGGGCAATTTCAGGGGGCCTGCCTTTGTCGAAACCTCCTTCATCCTTTCCTGTGGGGAGATGACTATAACCGAATTTTTCTTGACAAATAGGAAATTGAGTGTCTGAAGAGGCAGAGGTAGGCAGATCAGCTTCCTGCAGAAGAAAAATGCACCTGGGTGGGTGACTAACTCTGCTGTGAGAAGGTTTCCTTCGGAATCTCAAGTGACTGCACAGTGCAACTGAGACAGGGGTGATGAAAAGTCATCTGGGCCTGGTGGGAGCTGCAATACAGGGAGGGATGGAATCATGGTTGTGGGTATGATGACTGAAGCACACCTCACAGTTTCTCACTCTTCTGCGGGGATGTCCCAGGACTGCAAGCCCCCATCTCCCTTGCTCTCTATAGTTCAGAGAGGGGGAAGCAGCACAACAGCTGGGAACACTGCCAAGGACAGCAAAAAAGAAACCAACATAATCAAGCCCTGATCCAGCTTGATGCAGCTCCTGCATCCATGCTGTGCTCCACTCAGCTGTTTCTCAGTGAGACACAACTGACTGTAGGTCTCTGTGACAAGAAACAACTGCACAGCCCCCCATTTAACCAGACCTCCTCTCACCACTGCTGCACTCATTTTAAGTGCCCTTAACTTCAGCTGTGAGCTTTAAGAGGAAAATGAGGTTAGTTTGCAGCAAATGAGACAAAATCAGTGCAGCCAGAAAAGTTAAAAGCATCACAGGTACTGTTGTGAACTAAACAAAGCACTTCCCAACAGCTATGCAGGGTGTCACATAGGCACTGAGTCCTGCAGCTGCCCTGCTCTGCCGGCCACCCACGGCCTTGGTACTGAACCCTGAAGAGCTCAGGCACTGTTTGCAGCACTCCCTGCTCATGAGTAAAGAATGACAGGGACTCACCAGAGCACCATTCCAAAGTAAATGCAGCTCTCTTGCAAGAGAATGCTACTGTCATTACAAATGCTCATTTGGGTTTATTGCCTCTGAAGTTCAACATGACTTTAGGTTGCTTTGAGAAGTGACTCCTGCTCGCAACTGATTATGCCCGTCACCACAAGCTGCTGCATGCACACGGTTAGCAGGGACCAATGGCTGGAGACCGCCTTATATGCTGACAGTTGAGAAGGACCGGGATCAAAAAGCCATTTTTACATTAAAATATATTGAAAGTAAAACTGCCCAGGCTAAAACCTTACTTACCACAAGTGTCAGCTGGCAAATGGTGACAAGCCTGTTTCTCTGCTAACTCAGAGACCAAGCAGCTACAGCAAAAAGTGGTTGCCTCACCACTCACTTGGATCTGCTTTAGGCTTTCCTCAGGCTCCCACCTACCAATACTAACAGCACCCATGAAGAAAGGAGCAGGGAAAAAGCAAGACACTAGGACCTGCAGATGCTCCCTTGGCAAGTCTATGTGCTGGTTAAAAACAGACTTCATCCTACCTTCCCATCTGTCCAGAGGGAGTCCATACCCTGGCTGTGCCCAGCTCTGTGCTGTACAATATCATCCCCTACGGCCAGACTGAGGCAGGGCCACTGCTCCCGTGCATCATCTCAGCTCTGGTTATTCACAAGCAAATGCTGCTAGCCTGAATACCAGATTGGGCGGCCCTGGTAACCAGAGACGAGGCAGAGGGGGAAGGGGCCGCGCTTCACACAACAGCTACTGAAGTGTGCAGAGAACACCCTGACTGGGCACAAGTCAGATACCTTCTCACAGTGCAAAAAACCAGGGAGGGAAACCATCCTAACTGAACCCAAATTCAAGCAAAATGCAAAGTAAATCACTACCCAACATATAAGAGCTATGGAGGAAACACTGATCCCTCCTAGACAGTGTGATGCTTTTTCCACATCTGTAAGAGCCAAAGCCCCTGCTCACCTCTACCAAGATCTCTGAATCCATAAGCAGGCAACTCCACTTGGACACAAGAAACCCTATAACTTCAGAGCAAAAGCATTTCAGCAAAGCCACCAAGTTAGAAGTAATCCTTTCTCTGTGCAGAGGATTGCTGTTACTCTATTGCCCCACTGTAACACTCAACTTTTCTAAACTGCATCTGCAGCCCTGCCTGCAATTCATTAGCAGCACAAACCAAACTAATCAAAACTGTGCCCTACATAGGATGTATCTGGTAAAAGCAGAGCTTTAAAGACAAAGAAAAGGACTCACGCTCTTGAAATGAAGAGCTAAACCATTTCTGAGTTGCTGTGTAGCTCACAGAGCCTTCCCTCCTCCAAAGGACAACACATCACGGAAATCATCAGTTTGCCTAAAACTCGCTGCTAAGGAAAATAAACTTTGAATCCTGTATTTGCATTTCTGCCAGTTACCCAGTGCCAGCTGCTGTACAAACACTGTGGGAGGGCAAAGGATGATAGAGGAGCACAAACTCCAAACTCCTTGGATTTAAGCATAAGAAAGGAGAATAAGCAGATACCCACAGCCGGGCAGGAAAGAAGAACAAGGGGTCAGGGAAGCAGCACCTGTCAGGGTTGGTCTGGGCATGCCACAGTCCATGTACTGTCAAAGGCTGCTCATTAGACCAATGTGCTTGGACATCCTTTTGCAGCAGCACTCTTGAATAGAGCTCAAAAATCCCTTCATTTGCCCTCCAGGCAGCCAGGCATGACGAGTTCAGGAGAGCCTAATTACAGGAGAATATAATTGGCTAAAATAAGATTGCACATGATTTCTGCTCTCTTGACGACAGCACGAGGACCCAAAGGGCAAATGTGGCTCGTTGTGCTGGAGCTGTCGTGCAGGACGCGTGCTTGCCCTTCTTTTCTCTGCTGCCACTGCCAGGCAGCAGCTAGGGGTGTCCATTAGAAACAGGGTGACTCACCTGATGAATCTCAAGCAGCTACAATAACCCCTGCTTCAGAGCAACTCAGAGGTTCCACAAGAGCAGCCTGTGCCAGTTTCACCATGTATCTATGTACAGACACACACGTATATACGACATGCATGTGTATGTTTACAAGTGTATGTATAAAATTACTCCCTAGGTAGCTGGGCAGCAAGTGCCAGATTTGCCTTCCTCCAAGCTCCACAGTCTCTCATGACCGCAGTTTTGGGTAGATTCTGCACTGATTATTCTCCCCCTATTTTTCTGTCTCACCATAGGGTTTTTCTCAACATTAAAAGCTCCCGAGTCCAGAGGACCAGGGGCCAGTAAAATCAGAAACTTCAATGTTTGCCTTTGCTGCAAACCAGCCTCTTCACAACTGAGGCACTGCCCATTTTTTCAGCAGCTTTGTGCACCCATGAGCCAAGAGCCTCATGTTACCAGCCAAGCTCAAGATCAAGCAACAGCAAGATGTGTGAGTCACCAAAGCTGGAGCTGGCAACTTGCACAACAGCAACAAATTACCCCATTCAGAGACTAATGTCACTTCCAGAGGTTTTTTGCATGCTTTGCTTTTACATCTGTCCCAACAGTCACATCATCACGCTGTACAAATACCCCACTGTAATAGCACCCCACAGGCGACTGTGGACAGACTGGACTGGGGTGGGTGTCTCCCCTCTGCCCTGCACTGGCTCCCTTTTAACGAGGTTCTCCGTGCTCAGTGCTCCTTGCTGGGGATTGCAAAACCTCCAGTATGCCCTTGGGCCTGCATGTGGAAACATGGGTACTTTCTCTGTAGTCTTCAATTCACATCCTTTCCCTTGTGACAAGCTGAGCCTAACTCTGTTTAACTACCACACGATGTGTTGGGATCTCTCTGCACTGCACTGTGCCCCGGGAGACGTGGAGCTGAAACTGGACCCAGACACCCAGCAGATTTGCTGGGTCTCCCTTCTCCAGGGGGACTGACAAGGCTGGGAGCAGCTCCCTGGTTTAAGAGCACGTCAAGGTGTACTGGGAGGGTGCAAGGCCTTGCAGAGCAGTCAGAGGAGCCTCATCAGAGGCAGCGGGTGCTTGGGAGAACCCTGTCCATATGTCCAGGGCTTTGATATGCAGATTGAGCCATTGTGAGCTTCAGTTCCATCTGTACACTGAGGGGAGCTTCATGACCAGATTGCTTGAACAGATCTATTTAACTCCCATGACTAAAGGGAATTCCAGTCTCCAGGAAGATCCGAGCACCCAGATGGATGCCAGTACACAAAAATTCAGAAAATCTGTCACCCTGTGCAGCTTCTATCCCAAGATCAGAGGGGAAAAAAGCACCCAAACTCAACACTGCACACATGCACAAGGCTGGGGCCAGCTGAAGGGAGATGTCTGCTGGCATCAGATCTCACACCTCAAGTACAACAAATTCCCCTCACACCTCAGCTGCGATGCGAGCTGGGAAATCCCTAAACCTGCTGGGAGGAAATGCTGCTTCCCTGCCACGACTGACTGGCACCCAGTGTCGTGATCCTGCTGGAGATCTGAACCCACCTGACAGGGGCTCAAGTCTTTCAGACAACTGTCAATTTATGCTCATGGCAGCCAAGGACACTGAGGAATTTTTACATGGAGGTGCTCTGGCAATCAAGGCTGAAGGCGGTTTCAGCATGTCAGGCATTGCCCCCTGCACACATCCAGTGGCAGAACATGCTGGTACTCCTTGGATCAGGGAAGGCACATGAGGGGCAAATACCCTACATCCCAGAGTATGCTACACACTGGCTGCCTCCCTCAGCCTCTTCTTCTTGCTGTATCCTCCACCAATGGGGAGAATTTGGCCAGCACAGCAGGAGGGAGAAGGACCCCAGACGGATCAAAGCTTTGCCCTTCTGCACATGTCACAAACACATCGCAGACCTCATACTGCACTAAAGCATTGCCTGAGGTGCTGAGACAGGTGCTCAAAAGCGTCTGAACCCAAGAACCTCTCACCTTCAACTGCAAATTGTGCTTGGATTTAGCACATGACAAAAACCTAATTAATTCACTGCTGCTGCTCTATAGCACTGAGGGAAAAATGAGTCTCACACCTATGCTGTGCAACCAGAACGGAGCACTGAGTGCTGGTGCTAACTACTATTTAGCTTTTACCTCCTGCCACAGATCTTGCCAGGACTACAGGCACTGCTGTGCTGCCCATTTGACAATACAGTTATTGGTGAAACATGGGAGAAAATAACTCAAGCACCAGTCGAGCCAGCAGTGATTTACTGGAGAATTCGTAAGACAGAACAGTTTCCAAATCACTAACTTTGCAAAACAGAAAAATCTGATCTGTAGCAGAACAGATTTAAGTGTTCAGGACTTCTTGTTTGTGCAAGAGGGCTATCTCCAAGGCAAAGCAGAAACTTTCTAATGCATGAATACACTTTGATAGGAAAGTAAACACTAGACACTTTTTAACCTTGCAAGAAGGTTTCTCCAACAAAAACCTGGCAGGAAGGAGAAGGGAGGATTTCACACATTAACCTTGCATGAACTCTGCCAGAGGATCGATTTTCCAACCTCGAGGCTCATCCCCCCAACTGCTTCAGGCTGTGCATGAAAAAGGACACCCCTGAAACAGGAGAACAAATCAGACTAGATGTCTGTCTAGGGGCACGACTTTACAGGCATAACTGAGGAAGGAGAGAGAAAGAGAGATGAGACAGCTGCTGTCAGACAATGCTGAAGCCAGACAACAGTGGCTTCCTCTAAAGCAGCACAGTAAATATTCCTCTCATGTGCCTTTTGGATCTCTTTTCATCATCCTGACAACTTGCACCAGTAACCAGATGAAAACTGTTATTTGGGAATGTTGTGCAGACCATCCCCAGAAAAGCAAAGCCAATCTCTGCACAGAGCTAGAGAGAGAATAGTGCATATTCAGTCACAGGGACTTTATTACAAACCACTGCAAAATCTCATTTGCTCCAAGGTGTTGGGGGACAAAACCATGCTCTGACCTGTGCAGAACTGCTGGCAGCATCATGGCACACGGACTTATGTCTCTGTTTAGAGTAAGTATGCTACAGTAAGGACACATCAAATTTTTTCCACTTTGTTGCTAAGTTCTACTCTGCACTTCTCCAAGCACATTCCCAGAGCAGGGAATCACAGCACCCTTTCAGTAAAATTACTTCTCAAACTGTGCCAAACAGCATGCTACAGAAAAATCACACTTTTAGGTTGCAGATACCAGGATCCTTTCCAGCTTCCCACAGACCAGCATTCACAACCCTTTTTTTCATCAAAGGCTAAGAAAAAAGAAACATCAGTAATTTATCACCTCAAAGGGACTATTTTCCCTCAAAACTATCATTGAAATTATATCTGGTACACAATCAGAAATGAAACACAGCAGAAAACAAGGTATCAGCAGGTCTCCGTTCTGAAACCTCTGGGAAGAAGTCAGAGACAGCATTTGTACAAGGCAACTTATTTATCATACCCTGGATTTCTGCTGTCAAATCTAAGATCAGATCCATCTCTGGAAGCCGGGAGTGCTGTGCCAGCAGGTCTCAGTCACCTGGGGGGCAGGAACCCAGCAAACTTTGGAGCAGCCCCTCCTGTGCTGTCCACAACATTTGACAGAAGTCCTGGAGGCTGAGAGGTACCACCTGCCCTGCACAAACATCCAGGCAGTCTGCAGCACACAGCCCCCACAGCAACTTTTAGTTGCAGGTAAATCATGCTCACTGAAATGATCATGCAATAACTTCTAATAAAGAGAAAGGGGGGCAGGCACTGCTCTACTACAGACAGCACAACCCTGGGATTCAGAGGGACCATGCAAAGATGCCCACAGCCCACGGGGTTCTGTCTGAGCGCACAAAAGCCGCACACAAAGCACTCTGATTCATGCTGGATGCACACAGACCCGCACAAGTAACCAAGTGAAAAGCCTTCTCTACATTGTTTCCAAACAATATCAGCACAGCTCACACGTCAGCCGGGGCGCCGCACACTTGGTACTTACAAGAGGGTTTGCTGTGTCTGTCTGCTGCCGGAGCCGGGATGGGGCAAATGCGACTTGGAGGGAAAGGTGCATGGAGATGTGCAGAGAGGCGAGAGCGATGGGAAGAACGGCCCCAGCCCCTCTTTGGGCCCCAGAGCAGCAACACTTGCTCACGGGATGGAGTGCAAAAAGGCTGGCATTCCTACAGCAGCAAGGACAATGGGGAGGGATGAGGAGGCACTGCCATAATCAAATGCAGGCCAGCTGGCCCTCCCCCAGGAAGGGCAGGCACCTCCTTCACTTGCCAAAGGCTTTGTTTTCTAAGCCACAAAGAACAAAGTGTCAAGGAGGAGAGCAGAGGAGAACCCACTGTAGGGGCAGATCCACCCTCAAGCACAGGTAACCCATTTCTAGAGATGAAAACACAGATGGAGAAAGGTCGGGCAATATTCTGCCCACTCCAAGCAGAGCTAAAAAGCAGCAGCTCCTTGTGTGCAGCAGAAAAAAGACAACTGAGGAACAAGAATCAGCAGAGGCTGATGGTCAGGGGTCCTTTGAGGGAAACGGTCCAAGGGAGGCACACAGAGGACACCACTGAAGGAATCGCTTGTGGAACAGAGCCCCAAGAAATCCCACCATGGGAAAACCTACCATTTCTCAACCCGCCTTGCGCCACCAATCGTGAGCAGTGGGAACTGAAGCTGAACAGCTTCCCTCAGAAAGCAAACAGAAGGCAAGGGCTCAAGCTGCAAGAGACTCACACGCTACGGCAGGGCAATGACCACACTTTCCCTGAGCACCAATGAGGCACCATCTTGCACAACATCCTGACAAGCAGGAAAAAGCCCCCGGAGCTGCCTCAGGCCCTCCTGTAATGATACAGGCAGTTCAGCTCTGGGCACCACATCACTACGCAGCCACAGGGTATGCAGGTGCTGAGCCTGCAGTGGGACGCTGCCCCTTCTGGTTGGGTCAGTGCTTTCCTCCGGAGTGACTTGTGCCAGCACGGAGCGGGTACCTTTGCTCCCGACCTTCGGCAGGACTGGTTGTCATCCCAGACCTGGCAGAGACTGTGCTGTGCGCTCTGGCTCACTGGACATGCCACTGCAAGTAAGGTGCTCAGTCCTGAGGGCACACGGCTCTCACATGAGCCATTTCAAACCTGCAGTCCAGGTAACCTGCATTTCACTTATGGTAAAGTCAAGAGCATGGGATATAAGAGTGTTCTGGGAAATAATTCACCCAAAGAAAGCTTGAGGAAGGAAAAAATATGAAGGCTAATGAGATAAAAAAGGAGAGGAAGACTTGCTGTGGCTGCTCCTGGTCTTGATGATGTACCCGTGGCAGTGTTATTGGGAAGCCAGGATAGAGAGGAGGAGAAAAGGATACTGGGGACTGTCCTTGCAGGAACCCCAGAACAAAACAGACATCAATGCTGTCGGTACATCATACATACCCTTGCTTGTTCAGCTTCCCAGTTTTTCCCCAAAGCACTGTATGGTGCCAGATCCCAATGCAGTCTTGGAACTGAGTAAACAAGGGACAGTGGCCAGACCAGGCTTGAAGCCACAGTGAGATGGCGGGTCCCCAAATATGCCCACACTGACTTTGTGGTACTGAAAAACAACCCTCCAGCCCACAGTCAGAGGTGGGGAAGGCAGCTTCCTTCATGGTTCCTCCTGCCTCAGCCCAGCCATCATTCACCCCCTGTCAGGCACCAAGGGCTCCTGCCGCAAAGGAAGCGGGGACAAATGGAAACATCCAGCTTGGCACCAGTCATGGCTTTGGGGAGGGAACCCTGCCAGCCCATGTGCATGCTCCATGTGGTCTGGCCCAGCTCAGCCTGTCTCATTGCAGGGAGCCCTGACAGGCCCTCAGGAACTGCCAAGCAGTGAAAAAACACAGTACAGCATCTTGATGGGGCATATGGGGTTATGCTGTCCTGTCCCACGGCCTGTCCTACAGCCACAGGGCAGCGCCCTACAAAACACGTGCCCACCACATGCCAAACGGCCAGCACCATGGAGCCTCCCATTCCCAGCAGGCAGCAAGGTATGTGAGGGGTGAACACCATGATCCCCATGGTGGGCATTCCACTCCCTCGGCGCATGCTGAGATGTTTGGAGATCTGAGCTTGCCAGCTCATCACCATAGTGTACATTGCTTATGCATCTTTGGGCTTCTTCCCCAACCCCTGGGGTTTGGCACTCTGCAGGCTCTTTACGAGAAGGAAAATCAAGGACACTGCACTTATTGTAGACTCCTGCTGTTGATATCCCCTCAGATATTAGGGAAGAGAGAAGGGAGTTAGGCAGGCACTGACAAAATCACTGCAGGAAGATCAAAAGCAGCTCAGTATCAGAAGAGTGTGAAATCAGTTTAGATAAAATCTTCTGCGTATCCCCCACCTCCCAGACCATGCCACTAACTTTGCTTTGGGAAGGCAGAAAGCATTCTGGAGATCAAGATCAAACTCACAGGCACTGAAAGAACTTTCATGCTATGCAGCAATTTCTGCACTGATCCTACAGCTGCAGGATGTATCCCCCTGCACTCCTGGTTTCGGTTGGCCACTGGTTTGCAATACACACATGGTATATTTACACCACCAGAATTGTTTATAGCTCTACTGAAACCAGTAAGATCAAAATCCTCCTCCCTCCCTGAGCCAGCTGCCTCTCCTCCACACCAAAGCAGTGTGCAAACGCAGTGTACCACTATCATTTTGTTTTCACTGGGGCTGTGCAGCATGAAAGGCACAACAGAGGGCTGCTGTTGCTGCCAAGGACTGCATCCTGCAGTTTTCATCCACCAAAAAGAAGCTGCAATGCCCTCAAAAAATTAATGGGCCACTGTTGGGGTCTATGTAGCATTTGTGTCCCTAGAAATGACCCAGGCTCTGAAAAGGCTTTGAAGCTGTGGAGGAACAGATTCCTATAGAGTCACGTCCAACTATCCTGGCAGCCCAAGAGCTAGCACCACAATGTAATTTCCATGCCTGAACAGAGCATGGAGCAGCCTGGAAGCTTCGGGGAGACCTTAGAATCTGAAGGGGCTCCAAGAGAGCTGGAGAGGGACTTTGGACAAGGGCATGCAGTGACAGGGTAAGGGGGAATGGCTTAAAACTGACAGAAGGCAAGACTAGACTGGATATTAGGAAGAAATTCTTCCCTGTGAGGGTGGTGAGACCCTGGCACAGGTTGCTCAGAGAAGCTGTGGTTGCCCCATCCCTGAATGTGTCCAAGGCCAGGACAGGGGCTTGTAGCAACCTGGTCTAGTGGGTGGCACCCCTGCCTGTAGCAGGGAAGTTGGAACTGGATGATTCCTTTAAAATCCCTTCAAGCTCAAACCATTGCATGGTTCTATGATCATGTGCTACAGTCCACATTTGTGCTCCAGAGACTTCCAGCTCTGGCTGGAAGGGTTCACATACGACCAATGTTTGGCCTGGCTGCAGAACTATCAATATGCCAAGCAAGGGTTGGTGCTTTTGTGTGCCTCAATTTATCAGAAGAAATATGAGAAAACCCTTCCCAGGATCCTTCCCAGTATCCCCCACGATGGCAAGGGGTGTTCAGGTACCAGAGCAGCCCCTAAACATCTCTGTTCAGTGAGGCAGCAGAGCACAGGTTGTTGCCATTCTCCTACGGCACAGAAGGCACTTCTCTCTCCATTGGGGTGAAAAAAAAAATTACACATTTCCACAGTAAGAGGGTCCCCCACCTGTGCAGCAAACTGCAGAGATGAACCAGAGCAGACCTGCAGAGCATCACCGAACTCAACCCTCATTGCCCTGATAGCAGTGTTCTGGGCTGCCTTCTCCACTTTTCTGCCTCACACAGGATGCTTTTCCATGTTTTCATGTTCAGTTGAATTTCCTCCCTCCTCCCCTGAGCACTTCTGGCTGCCAAGGCAGCTCAGAGACAGCAACAAAGTGGCACCTACATCTGGTACAGCTTAACTTTTAGTGTCTATTCTTTCTGGAATTTGAGAACTTCAATACCCAATGTTTGTACAAGTGTGGAATAAATGGAGCACAGGCTCCCTGGCCTTCTGTTTTTGCCAAAGCTGTATTTTAAAATGCACTTAGAAAATCCTACTGCTTATTCACCTGCAACTTTAGAAATTAAAGAACACCAAATCCAACTGCAGATCTGCTAAATGGGTGCATTTCCACTAAACCAAACAGGTGAGTAGGTCAGGCACTCAGAACAGTCACCACACACATTCTCTCCTCCTCCTTCCCAAATCCCTGTGATGATCCAGGGATCCCTTGTTCCCTCAGCCACACTTCCCAGCTCTCCATTCTGGTGCTCCCTTACCCCTCAGGCAGGCCTCCAGATGGGAGGAGTTTGACTGCATTTAGGACTTAAGAGCAGGGTGCTACTCCTGATGGGTCAACAGGCTGAATTTTCCAGTGTGTAAGGATACAGCAGGAAAATGCAGGCAGCCTACCCTGGTATGGTGGCCAAGACTGGACACAAGCAGCCCATCTCTTGGCCCTTGTCATCAGAGCCAGCACTGCCATAATCCCTCTGTCCACTGTGGCCATGAAAGGGGTTAAAAAGCTCCAGCTCAGAGAGCAGAAAGCCTCCATGTTTAACACATGTGTACATTTTCGGGAAGACACACCCACCCCTTCTCCCACATACGCACTTGAAAAAAAAATCACTGCAGACACATGAGCATGAGGGGACTGCTGCAGGTTATAGACCCAGCCCCCTGATGGAGTAAATACTACATTTCACACCTTTCATAAACAATCTAGTGCTGGACTGAGTCTGAGCAGACTTTTTACACCCTCCTCTGTGCAGCAGATGCCTTGTCTTACCTTGTCAAAGAATTCATACAGCCTGACTGTTTCACAGACTCGGTGCCTGGTTTCATCCAGCTGGGTGCAGAACTCCTCCAGCTGATCTCCATAGGTCTGAAGCTTTACCCTGTAAGAATGCACATCCACAAAGGAAAAGTCTTCCCATTGATTCATCTTCTTTAATGCTTCCTGTCCCCTTTTGCAATATTCCTGAAAACACAAAGGAATTGCTTATGAGGATAGAGACCTGGAATCAACAGTAAGTAGTCTTCAAGGCCATTACCAGCTAGGGCTAATCAGACCAGTTTTTAAGGTTCAAATCATATGATCAGGGGTGTCTTTGTTTACAACAGAATTCTGGAGCCTGATCTCTTACGATTTATACTCGTCACACAGCACCCTGTAAAGGCCTACACAGCAAGACCATGGCTCAGTTAGGATCAAAAAAAGGCAGTGTTACAAGCACATCAAAGACGGAACAAAAAACCCCATCTTTCATCCTAGTACTTATTTTCCCCAAGACTGGTAAATGCAATCTACTAAATGTTGAGCTGGTGGCTTTGTCTGCAAAAGAAGAGCTGGGATGCTATGTAGTGAGAAGGAATGACACACACTTTGGTGACGAACACTCTTAACATCATGTGTTTGGTTCAGCACATACAAGACACACATGCTACCAACTCAGACACTGGAGAATATATTTTTCCAATCCAACAACACTTACACTGGCAACAAGATCAAACTCCTTGAACTGCTTTTGTGCTTGAAGCAGCATCTCCAAAGAATCATCCAGGTTGATAGTTTCCTTCAGCCGCTTTCTGCCAACACTCTCAATCCAACTGCTGACCTAGGAGAAAAGGGATAAGCCCCGCTTATTAGTCACCCTGTGCTACTCACCAACATAGGCCTTTATGTGGAAAGAGCAAGGAACTGCTCTCATAATGTTGGTCACCTCATTACTGGAAAGAATGCGTGTAGACTTTTCCCCCCTCATTCTGGCATTTCAGTCTGAGCCTCCTGCTAAGAGTTTTTCCACTTCAGGTTACAGAGTAATTGAAAAGCTCTGCTATTGCTCACTAGCCTTAGGCATAAACAGGGCAAGCAGCTGCCTGGGCTCTGTTTTGGGTGAGCCATGGTCTAAAGCAAGCTCTGCAACCTGCAGACTGGCCTGACACTCCTATTATTGTTACCCCAAATGGGGATCAAATCTCCTGGCTGCCAGATTTCCTACATCACTTCCCTTTTCTGACTGGCAGGACACGAACTATGTCAGTGTGAATGTACTGATGGATTCTCCCCATTTGCAATGTTTCATGGTTCTCTGGGACTCTAAGCTACCGGTTTTCTGAAGGCAGCTCTCCACAAAGCTGAGCAGCAACTGCGTGCTCCTCAGTGGAGCCTGGCTACTGCTGCAGTTACCAGCCCATATCCTCAAAGAGGGGTAGAGGACTGACTAACAAGAGCATCCTAAGAGGAAAGCAGTCATAGGAGGCCAAGCGGGATAACACAGCATCTCCATCATCAGTAGGTTTAAAAGCAGGCTGCTAAACTTGTCTGCAATGCTCCAGGCATAGGTGCACCTGGGGGAAGGGACAGACTAAGTGCTTCCTAACACCCACACATCCTGTTTTCCTATATCATCTGAATCCATATCCCAACTCAACCCTACAGTCAAGGACAAACTCCTAGTTTTGTGGACTGTGAGAAAGTTACAAGGAACAAGCCCACTGGCAAGAGGAAGAGATGGGGGTGGGCTCTCAGTACTTCAGAGGGGCACACTGCTGCTGCCTAGAGCTCCCAGGCAGGCTTAACAGCAGGAGCAGCTGCTACCATCATTGGGGATCTACAAGCAAAGTAAACTGGGAGCAGTCAGTGCTACTCAATTCAACAAAAAAATAAAGTTCAGCTTAAAGCAGGGACAGGTTGCAGTGCCTGTTTTTGTGCCTCTTTTCATTTCTGTTTAGGTATTAGGAACCTGTGTGTTTAAGAGAGTCTCTACCAGATTCTTGCAACACACTTCTTGTCCTGAACATATCCTGCATGGCGCCCAAGTGTCCACCTCCAAATGGGAAGTCATTAAAACTCCCAGATCCACCTTGGCCTGTGAAAACACTAGGTAGGCTATAGCCTCCTTTGCAAATCCAGTTCCCACTAGAGGAGAGGAGCCCAGAATCCCAGAAGAGCAATGGTGAAACTGATACTAATACTGATTTTTAAGGACAAGAGAAACTTCTCATTGTTGATGAGTTACACAGGAGACCATGCAACTCCATAATCTCAAGGTTGAGTTCAGGCTTAGGGATCTGCAACATGGAACATCTGGAATCTGCAACACGGGAAGGACTGATCAGCTCTTGAAGGATGCTCAGATCTGAGCTGCTTTATGACTTTTTGAGGTCCTCTATCAAGATGGCTACAGATTTCAAAAGTCTTTCTGAAAGCCAGTGCCTGTTTGCTTCAGTTATCCCATGGCTGTCAAAGAGTTTCAATGAGCACCAAACGAAGGGAAGTTGAAGGTCCCACAGAAGTGAAGGGGGTGGGAGGTTGAGCATGGCTCTTGGGCTAAGGACAAGAGGCCATTCCCTGCCTGGAGCCTGCATAGAGGGCTGTACCCAAAGGCAAACTGATTGTGCCTGGTGCTGCACCCAGAGGGGAAAGAGTGTGCCTGGACTTACCAGATATCAGGGACCTGAGAACAGCACAGGAATCTAAACAACAGAGTACACGACAGGGATGGGCAGCCAGTGTGGTGCAGTGATATTCAGCAACAGGATGTCAGCAAACCCTGCAGGAGCTACAGCCCAGAGGGGACATGCAGACTTATTATCAGCTTGTCATCACTCTGCTGCTTCTCAAGGTGAATTATGAAGAATGCCTCATCAACAGTCTTCCTGAGAGGGCCAAAAAAGACACCCAACCTCCAAGTGTACTGCTTACCTATACACTTCACAGATATTTATGGGGTTTGACTGATCCACACCTAGAGAGAAGCCAGGAGACTTTCACCTGGCATCAAGAGATACCAGGGAAAGAAATGACTTGATTCTCAGCACTTCTGAAACTCTATCTCACATTCTTATGTTCAGTTGTTCTTTTACAGGATCAAGCATCACTGTATACCTTCACACAATGGATCAACAGGTCCAGTACCTGCAGGGGAACACAGAGTCAGAGGGCAGCAGTCACTGGAACTGACAGGCAGGCCTTACCTCCTTAAAACACTCTTCCACTTTCTCGAACTCCATCACCAGCTCCAGTTCCTGGATGCGCTTGTTTGACAGCATCACCAGTCGGTGAACGCCCTCATCAACTTGATTATAAAGCACGCTGGCAGCATCGAGTGCATCTCTGCAAGGGGACACAGGTCTGGTCAAGGGTTTTGCATTAGGTCTTTCTCCCAGCACTTCATGCAAACACAACCTGGCCACCAACAGCACTCCAGTCATCCTCCTCCCCGTGGGACCCTCACTGGCCATCTCCATATGGAGAACAGAAGAGAATATTGCTGCTCCCTGAATATTACCATGATTCACCACTCTGACCCCAATGCAGATAACCTGGCAAGAAGGACAAGAGCATCTCCTCCCAGCCAGGTTCTTTGCAAAATTTACCATATTTCTCACACTTTCAGCTTTTCATAAACATAGATTGTTGAATCAGTGGATTTTCACAAAACACAGGGTCAAGCAGTTTCAGCATCTAAAACCACCATTTGAATTTAATTAAGTAAATAAGCCACCACTAGTAAGCAAATCTCTCCTGAGTGACAACAACAATATTAAGTGCCTGATGCCTCACTCACTCACAGGCTTTCCACCAGCCAAACAAAAATGCAAAGTGTACAGCAGCTCAGTGCCAGGAGAAATCAGATTTTACAGTATTGTGCTGAAGAGATTCACAGACTGAGCTCCCTATCTTCTACAGGCAGTTGCGCTGACCAAAGCCCAGCAGGCAACACCAGGAGGCACTCTCCCTGCCAGCCTCACCACAGCACACAGGCAAGCTTGGAGGGGTTCAGGATGGAGCCCAGTGTCTCCAGATGCTGCAGCCAGGGTCTTGGTAAGAGGATGAATATTAGCAAGCTTCTTTTAGATGTGTGCAACATCTCTCCAGCACAGGCTTGGGTGAGTTACAGATGGGATCCAGAAGACAGAAGAGCATCCAAGCTTATTCTTCTTGTATTTCTTTTACTTCTAGTTTTCCCCTCCTACAATTATGGGCTCAAGAGACAGCTACAAGAAAACCCTACAGCCTCCTTCAGCTGTGCTCCACACTGGCACGTTCAGCTGCCTCATCATCTCCTGTACTCACCCTAAACCAATTTTCATTTAATTGTCTTACAACCTTCTGACTTATTAGAGTGTGGCTTTTTTATCATATTATTAAAATTATCTAAAGCACTTGCAAAATAGGTAGCTAATATTGCTAATGGAATATAATTCAAAACAACTCAGCATACATGTTTATTTCTGTCTGGGGTTACAGGCAATCTCGAACCTATGAAATGCAACTGAATATGAACATTTAGTAGCAGCCATCCTGTAGTTTTTATATAGTATTTAATTGACACGAGGTAGCGCCATAGGTCTGGACAACTACCTCTGCATAGCAGAAATCCACACTATTTTTCCATTCAGAATTCCACCCAGTGTGCAACAGCCAACTTCTCAAACCTCAGGCTCTTAGATACTTTTGTTTTTCCTCTTTGAAATGCCATTAGACTGAATAAATTTCTCCAAAGTGCAGCCAAAAATACCCAAATAGTTTCTGGACTAAGATCAGTGCTACTGCAGTGCAGAGCAGACAGGTTCTCTACAGAGAATCTGCAGGCTTCAATGGAAAGATCCAAGCTGTACCGCCGCTCTGGCGTTTCCCAAAACCACCGTAAACAAACTGTGATGATATGAGCCTTCTGTTTTGTAATCCTTTCCTATGGACTGACCCAGATCCAACCCAGGAGACTCACAGCAGCAGTCACAATCATTGTCCAAGCTGAGCTCTGGAAAGTGTTTACAGAGCAGGTTGTGGAGGCCAGTTCCCGTCAGCAGCAGTGACACAGCTGGGACAGCTAATGAGAAACAGTTTGGATGATGGCTGCAAGTTAAATTTGGCAACATCATTAATGCTGCTCGGTTTTGTGCAGCAGAGCGTATCTGTCAGGTCCCATTTTCTGAGTAAGTCTCCAGCATACTGATGGCCAGACAGGCAGACACCCTTCAGCCTTACTCCCACAGGGCTGAATTCCCTGCTGGCATGAATGCTCTCATCCACTCAGGAAAACACATGGATACAGCAAACACTTCCTCCCGCTGGCACAGACAATCAAGCACCTATAACTTTAGGCATTCCATGCTGCTATATGCAAACATTTGCAATTATCCCCTCATGAGGCAAAATATTTTTCCAATCCTTCCCTGAGCTTCCATGGAAATCACTTTGGTGTTGATGCTACTTCTTTGATGGCACTCATCAGCAAGCCAGATTGACCTGCTAGACCTTTCTGTAATAGGAGTCCTTATGTCCACCCAAGCCAGTGACAAAGCGAGCATGCATGGCTTCAGCACTTAACACAGTATCATCAGATGGCACAGGGACCTGAGATGAGGGCTCCAGCTCTAGTGTTGCCTGACCTAGCACAGAGTGTGATCTGATTAGGGGATGGGAGCCAGGGAGTCCTACTCTGTCCCTTTCCATACCTGACAGAGGAAACAACCCCCCCATTGTCGCAAATCTGAGTAGTTTTCCTCAACATGAGTCAGTAGCAATCCGGGCTGCAAGGCCTAACAAATACTGCAGATTTCTCACAGAGCAGAGAGCACATTTCCCAAAGCTACAAAATACAGGCTTTCCTGAAGACAACACTACAACTACGGGGGGGAAAAAAATCACCCTCAAGGTAGAGGGATAGGAAGTGATTATTAAAAAAAGCTAACAAAACCCACATTTCAAGTATTTTTTTAATCAGAAATGGGCATACCTCAAGGTCACTGTGTAAAGAGGCTAATTCACTGTGCCATTGTGGAAAAGACCAGTCTCTTGGAACACACTTGAGACCAGTGCTGGCCTTATGACCAGCAACCCCCTCCAGGGAAAGTCAGGTTCAAAATGGCAGCAATAAAATATTTCTGCTGGCCCACCCAGCAAGCCCTGAGGAATCCATTTGAGGAGAAGGGGTTTGAGTGAACTTCTTGGTCCCCAACTAAAGGACCGAGAACAATCCACCCCACACAGCACTTCTGGCCCCACACAGTCCTTCCACAGAAGGAGTTATCCTGCCTCTGAAGATCTCAATGCAACCAAGCCTTTATATGCATTTGCAGAAGGTGGAAGGGAGCTCCGGTTTAGAAGCAAGCACTGAGCCCTTTGCCCCATTGGATGTAATTGTAAAATACCTATCTCAGTAAATAATGTGGCAGCTACAGATGTACAGAATCTACACATCTATGCACACTCAGTCATCTTCCCTCCATCTCAGCTGATTCAGTGGTAATAGAAGTGACATCCTGTTACTGAATACACACACAGAAGACCTTTGCTTTACTGATCCACAGGCATCTCAAACTTACCTGAAGTCAGTCTAGGATGCATTTGGGAGTTTATGCTATAAGCAGGGACTAGACAGAGAATTCAGTTCAGAAAAGGGCTGGAAATTAACTCTTGTCAGTAAGTTCAGCTGTTTGGGGTTCTATAAGCCAAAATCCCTTACTCTTGTCATTTAAGTGATTCTTTTTTCTGTGAATGCTTGCAGCAGGCTCTTGATACCCTTATCAGCCACAATTCAACACTCTAAGGCTGCCCCTTCTCATGGTCCTGCCAATGGTTTCCTGAGTGACTGCAAACAACATGCACAGAAAAAATGTTTCCGAACAGCTCCTCTGGGCTCAGAGCCCTCAAGCAACTTCAGGTGTGGCCTTACACCATTCCTCCTCCTCCGTGAGTTCCTCCAGCATCCCAGCACCTCAGCCCTTTGTTTCAAAGAGCAGCCACATTGTTTTCACACGTTCTGCCTCGCTTGGCAGGCATTCATTAAAACCTTAACATCTAGTTGTTGGTCTTCTGTTGCATCTCCAAGGTAACTCCCTTTATATATGTTGTCAGCTCCTGACAGTTCACTTTTACCAGCCCGACAGGCTCTCGGACTAACATCCATCTTTTACTGTCTTACACAGAGGAAAATACAAGCTTTTCCATGCTGTAGCATAAAGTAGGTAGGCAAACTGAGCCAAACAAAGAAATTGCTCACAGTCCATGGGAAAGTTTGTTTTTTCAATTCACTTGGGCACTTCAGCGCTCACAGTCAGGATCCACTGGGCATTAAGCTTGTTCTCCCAAACCTCTGTACATCTGTTTATCTATTTACACACACACACCCATTTGCTGATCCAGATCTTAAAAACTTCCTAAATGATTTCCAGTGCACTAGCAAACTCCATGATACCCTGCATCTGGGAGTTTTATGAAGAAAATGATACTTCACACAAATATCTATTTCTTTTTCAGCTTCAAGCTCAGAAGTTTTTAATTCCTGTCCTTCAGTGCCTTCAAGGCAGCTTGGAGTAAAGAAACCAAATATTGAAAATTTGGTTGAAGAAGAAAAAGTGACTTCCATCCTGCCACACAAAGGAAACACCTGGTTGTTAAGGACTTTAAAGATATTTTAATAGTGGCCTGTGCAACTCTGAGCACGAAAGGCAGAGTTGTTTGAAGTCAGTGGAAAGTCTTGCCTGAGCTCAGATTTGTGTGGATGCATTGCAATTTCCCTGCACATGGGAGTGTGGTAATAAGAGTCTTTCACTACATTCTTCCATGGTCAAATCATCAAAAGCAATTTTGCAATAGTGAAGAGTCAATATAATTTATAGCAAAAAGGAGTAGCTTGATGTCAGTTTATGTTTCCCCAAATCCTGTTTTCATTGGGCAATTATCATTTCAGTGAAAAAGGTTCCAAATGTCTTCAGTTTTCTGGAGAAGTGCCAAGCTGTTGTATAATGGTAGGGTAATTTTAAACCTATAATTTAGAAAAGCCATTTCTGTCTGAATCCATTCTTCAAAAAAAGCCAGCCTTGGAGAGTTACACTTTAGTTTTCAAAGCAAAATACCTGTTTTGTTTTCAAAAAATAGATGGCCACAGGAAGAAGCATCCAGCAGAGTCACAAAAGCAGGTGCTGCCTGAGCCATGCCTGCCGATGCCAGCAAGATGCATACAGGAGAGCACAGGGAAGGGAGCAGCAGAACCATCACCATTCTGCACTTCCTGCCTGTCCCTTGAAGAACTGCTCTGACAAACAGCAACAACAAGAGATCTAACAAAAGGGCTGAAATCAGAGTTCATCCTCGGACCTGCCTTGGTCAATTTTAAAATGGCAAAAATTCATGGATGGAAGGAAATACTACATTTTAGTAGTGTATTTGATGGGGTTTAGGCAAGTATAGTGCAGCTAACTTGTCCTGGGAAAATCAGATATCCTTAATTGTTGTGTAATTTAGAAGAACCACAGTCAGATTTTATAACATTAGCCTCATCTAGTCTTCCACTCCTGGTGCTGAACTTCCCTTGCAGATGTCTCTACAGGTTTTAGCAGAAAATGAATAGAATCTGGCAGCTAGGAGGTTTAAAGGATGGATTAGTCCAAGGACATCACCCAGATCATGTTGCTGGTACCTTGGCTACAAAACACTTAAAATATCCAGAGCAATGCTTCAGGAAGAAATCCTTCCAGCTCTGCAGGGACAGTCCTGTGTTCCTGAGGGACATTTTGCAGGAAGAGAAATGTCATTCTTGGTCATTACTGCATTTTGGTAGCAACCTACGTAAGTGCCATATTTATAATGATCCCATAAAAGGAGGTCAACCTCAAATGCACAGTCCTGCTCTTCGAGCTGAGAACTTCACATGCAGCTGAGGTTAAAATTCCAACTAGACATGGTGAAGCTAAAGCAGATACTGCTAAATAAACTAATTATTCTCTGCAGTACACAAATAGCCATGGTGGTTTTTCAATTCGCTGATAAAAGCATCTGAGGAACTGGGTACATTTTTCAGAACCCTGAAGTGCCCTTATAAAGGCACAGAGGTCAAACACCAAATCTGGGGTTGCCTGTGAGATGCCTGTTCCCATTCAGAATGGGACCAGTGGATCTAGCTCAGACCACAGACCTGGCTGAATCCCTCCTCACTAGGTTACCTGGCCTGGGAGCAAACCAACCAATTAACGCAATGCACTGGAGACCACAACTGCCAAGAGAATTCTCTTCTGGAGCACAGTTCATTTGTGTGTGTTTTTAGCAGAAATACATTCAGAAATCCCCTTAAAAGCCAAGGGATCAATGCACACAGTTAAACAAGTGTCCAAGCACAGTCCCAAGATGTGACCTTTGTTTCTTTCTCCTGCCTGGCTTGCATTCAGTTATAATAAAACTGTGTTCAGACTCCGGTTGATTTTAAATCCCAGTAAGATCCATAAAACTGACTGGAAAAAAAAACATTATAAGAAATCCCAAACCAACAAGTAGCCTGCTTACGGGGAAAGTTCCCTCTGCAGTGGAGCCTTGGATAGGATTTGGAAACACCATTCTGGGAACACTGAGTCTCAAGATGTGGTTTCCTACCAGCTGTAAACAATTTCTAACTCTAAACCTTGTCTAATGTACATTAACCTGCCTATGTTTATACTTCATATCCTGGTCAAATGCGCCAGTCTAAGAGTTGTGTTCCTGAAGCTGAGACCATCAGACTTTCAAGATGCCTGCTCAAATATATACACACTGTCATTTAAAGCCACATCCCTGTTTCACTGATACATCCTCCTTTTAACCACTTCCAGGGCTATGATCCATATAATAGGATGGACTGTGCTATTAACCAGCCCAGCAAGAGAAGTACCTATCCCAACCTAGTTATATAAAAAATGGTGCTTGTGGGATAGCCTGGGCTGAGGCAGGAATGTCAGGCAGTTCAGCTAACATCCTATACTGGAAACGTTTTGCAATTTTTTCCGTAATATTTTTAAACAGATAAAACACAGTGTGTCATTAATTACCTAATGCCCTGTTGGCATGACAAGCATTGCAAACAAAAACAAGCAAAACTGGAGTCTTCTGGGTAAATTCTCACTGAATCCAAGAAGATTTAGGACATAAGACAGCAGAAAATAAAAAACAGAAAGGGAGCTGAGGGGAATCATCTCATAAAAAGCCTAAGAGGACAATGAAAACTTACCTAGACAGAACTCTGCAATCTTTTAGCTCTCTGCAAAAGCCACTACTGACGCCTCGCAGCACTTCATGCACTCAGAATGACAACAGCCCCAGCTCCACTCTCCTTTATGTGCGGAGCAGCAAGATTTGTTTAATGCGAGCGTAAGTGCTTTTTACCAGGCTAAAACCACCACGCAAACAGAGGGAACAGGTTAGACTGTAACCAAAATGAATACCAAGCAGCACAGTGTGTGTTTGGGTAGAAATGTCGCCGTGTGCTCCTCCCTCCACCTGACACAAACAAATAAGGCCAGGGAAGAGCACTGCCACCCATGCTCGGCCAAAGGCTTAGTGCTCGTCAGCACCTTCTGTGTCACCGGCAACAGCGCAGAGGCGTCTTGTGGCAGCCTTTGAGCCCAGAATTTAAGCACATTTTTTCATCTGGCTTCAAAGGTATACATCTCATCCCAAGACAGAGGTTTTAGGATTAGGTCTACAGAAGGAATATGCACAGGACCCTACAACGAAAGGTGCCTCTCACAGACCCTATCAGGAGTGCACACTGTGGGCAAGTGGTACCATGAGAGGCTCCCAAAGTTCCCAGAGAGGCAGGAAGATGAGCAGGCACCAGTTTAACTGCCATCAGTGAGAGGGACACAAGCATCACCATCTTCTGAAGCATGTACAAACACACAGGGCCATAGCAGACACACATCTCCAATGCAGAAAGGGGATGGCAGAAGACAATAATGCCTCTGGGAAGGATTTCCCAGCCTAAGTTGCCTGGCTATGACCACTAGCCTACAGCAGCAGCTGTCAGTTTGATGGTGCACACACTGTACCTTACAAACCAAGAAGCCCAGCCATCTCAGTAAGCCCAAACTGGGACTTTATACACCAGACACCCATCTCCCCTCTAATCATGCTCCCAACTTGTTCCACATTTTGGATGATCAGCTCAGTCTCCCTGACTCTACCCAAGCTTCACATGGTGCTGTGCAGTCCCTTGGCAGAGGGCTGAGAGCCGGTACATTATCCAGGTCTACTTCCACCAAAGGGAGCTCATACACCACTTTGCAGAATGGCACATGCAGGCCTCGTAACATCCCAGGAGTTGCTACTAGCAGGAGCCTTGCTGGAGACCCACAAACATGAGCTCTGCAGCACCACACAGCTACACCCCACTGCACTGTTAACTGGCCACAGCTTCAAGTAGACCCAGAGTCTCAGTAGTGTGTGTGGAAGCCAGAACATGAACCACAGAGGCTGTTGGCTGCAAGATCACCCTCTTTGTCACTGTAATTGAGTCAGGTCCAGCACCAGGAACCTGGCAGCTGCTGCTCAGGAAGTCTGCTCTGTACTGTCCATTACCTCTGTTCAGCTCAGGTCCCCACCCAGGGCTTCCAACTAGATCACCAAGCCACACTAAAAATAGCCAGCTCACAAAACCAGCTCTCAGCTCTAGCCACTCCACCCTCAAAAGTACAGAGACTAACTATACTGCCTTCTGCAAACAAAGGAGAATTCACTCCTCCATCTATTTATAAGCTGCTTATTCACAGCTTGCAAGCACAGATTCTTTTCTGATGAGGAACTTGGGGGAAGAGATGATGCTTTTTCTGGTTCCATGTTGCACAGAGCCAAGCACTCAACATGATCCTTCACGATCTGAGGTTTTTCTGCTTTCAGCTCTCACCTCTAGCCTTGGGACTATCTTGCCCATCACCATGCAGAGCATGACACAATCCCACTCCTGTGCCACAATGAGAGCATAGGTTCATGGTAGAGCCAGGCAGGTGCATTCTGGTTAAACTAGTATAAATCATTTATATATTAATATAAAACAGTTATACCTTCTTTACTCTACTTGTGACTCATAACACATCTGCAGGACAAAAGGCATTCACTGGACACTTTGTCTAGGCACACATTTTCAGCTCTTGGCTATGCTGGAAGAGCAGCAATAATGAGAACAACAGTGAAAAACACCTGGCTAAAGACCAGGTTAAAAGGATCCTGGCCTTGCTGCCCAGCCCCACATCACAGCCTCACTTCAGCAAGAGCTCCCACTGCTGCTGTCTGGCTTCTGGCAGCTTCTCTGACACTTCCATCATAAACCGTAATACTTTGACATGCACTGCAGAAGCAACAATACATTAGTCCACGTTTCACAGCTGGCTCAGTGAGTTGCCTGCAAGCTACAGGTTAGTTGATCACTACACTAGACGGCCAGTAGCCAAAGCTACACTTTCTAACCAACTCTATGTACCTTATTAACAAGACTGTGGTTATTAAAAAATTCCTGTTTGAAAGTGCAAAAAGAAGTATTAACAGCATTGAAGTGATGGAGGTGTCTGCCATTTGGCCACACTTACCAAGAGGAACTTCAGCTAGGCTAACAGCTCCGCATTTCAATCTCCAGAAAGACTGGGCCAGCAAAACCTCTAAGGGTTCAGTTAACAGACCTGGAGAAGCACTGAACCTTCAGCGTAGTGGACGGTGCGAAGGCAAATGTGCTGGCTCTAAACCCACCAACAGTGAGCAAGTGGCAATGCCACCTCCAGCAGTCCCCCGGCACCTCTGGGTGGCCAGCCCTATCATTACAGCACTTAAAGAGGTGCCACAAAGATACTGGCTCATCAGTGCCACACCCACACCAACTCCAGGCCATATTCAGCCTGGTCTTGCTGGAGGTGGGAGATCTGAGAGGGACCAGCTGAGCACACCACAGCCCCTAAGCCAACTCCCTGCAATGAGCTGCCTGTAGGATGTGTATTCTGGTAACTGAGCTCCTCCTTTCTAAGCCAGGAAAAGGCAGAGTTCCAGACAGACTGCTTGGAGAAGTCCGTCTTTCCTTTTGTGGTTAAGCAGCTGGATGGGCAAGGCTATCTTTTACAGTGGTACTTGGCGGAGAAAGGAGTATGAGGACTCCTGGTCAGCTCGCATTGTGAGCAGTTACTGCTCAAAGCCACTGCTGTGGTACTACAGCATCTCAGGATGGGACCACTCAGGAAAGACTGCCGGAGGCTCTTAAATCATCTGTTAGAGAAACAAATGGATGGAGCACAACACATCCCTCCTGCATGCCCACATCTTTGACGGGATGAGTTCAACTTCTGCAGGAAAAGAACCCGTGGCACTGTCTTAGCAAAGCCTCACAAATCCCAGGTCAGACCTGAGCAGCAATGAGATCCCACTACTCTGTACCACAAAACACTTCAAAGGGCATCTCTGCTCTCCAGGAGGGCAAAGCGAGCAGAGAAGGTTCCACAACCAATCCCATGGGAAGAGTTTCATTACTAAAGAAAGACTAAGGCAAGTCTTGTTTGCTGTGTGCTCTTGAAAGGTATTTGGCAGGTAACATCTGATTGCACTGAGTACATGCCTGCTTCCTTGCCTGTTTTAACTTATTATCTCCAAGCTTGTGTCAGGCATTTTCAGAAGGGTTCATCCATATCTATTTTTACCAGCTCCTGGTGTTCTTTTTCCACGTGAAACCACAAACTAGCAAGAAAGGCATCTGTGAGAGCTAGAAAAAGGTATTGCCTGAAAAAAAAAGCAAGTCAATCCCTTGCTTGGTTAATCCCAAGTTGAAGGTGCAGATAGGCTTGCCATCTTGATTAAAAAAAAATTTTAAAAAAATCACAATTTTACCTTTAGTTCTCCACTTATAGTTGGCATATTTTAATTAAGTGGAGCCAAAAGTCCAGAAAACTGCTCTTAAAACTGTCCTCTCTATTTATATGTAATTCCTGCACATTCAGACAGTCACCTGTTCACAACTGGCCCCAATTTATGACTAAGAAGACCTGGCAGTCATGACTCTGTTTTATCAGACTTGCACCACAACGGACAATAAAGAACTACAACAATGGGACCCGTGATAGACAAAAGAGCCAAAAAGGTGGCTTAGAAGAGTTAAAGCCACTTGACTTGCTTTTGTAAATAATTTATTTCAAGTATTGGGAGCACGGGTGTGGAATTAGGCAGTTAAGCATTGATAAAAGATTTTACAATTCAAAGTTCAGAGCAGCAGTACCACAAGCCCTGCTGAGTGCACATACAAAGCCAGTCCTGCTCCCTTTTCACACATCACCAGTTAGAAATCGAATATTGGACCTACACACATCAACAGCTGCTCCATGCTAGCTTAGCTGGCCAATTGCAATATTTTGTCCATACCCTGCTTTGATCATATCTGTTAAAGAAGCCTTTGAAAATCATAATCTTTACAGTATTAAGCAGAGCTCAGAACCTTTAATATCTGCACATCAGACAGGAAAGAAGGCAAAGCCACGGAGAACCCAAAACCAACAGTGCCTTATACAGAGTTTTCTAGCCAAGTGATAGAGCCTTCTTCCCCATTTGAGTGGATCCTGGAACAAAGAAGAGTGGACTTCTTCAGTCCTCTGCCCTAAGTTAGATGAAAATTAAAATACTGGATGGATTTTAGTTTCTGCAACTACTCCACAGCCTAGAAGAGAATAACTTTCTCCTGCTACATTCATTTATGCTCCTTAAGTTGGAGAGAGCCACATATACTTGAGCCATGGCATACAGTCTCCTTTCAGACTGGCAGGCAATGAATATAACCTGAATTAAGCAGAGAACATGCTACACAGCCTCGGCATGCACTCAAGCACTGCACAATCAAAGAATTCTGTGTGTATCCCCCACCCCTGCCCTTGCTAAAGTAATCAAAGCAGTAAATTATCCTTAGGGGCTCTGTCAGATCAGGTTTCAAAGTCGATCATTTCCCTGCACAAAAACACAGGCTTAGCTCAAAACCAAACCAAAACATAAAACTCATGCACATTCTCCCCATTCTCCTAGGACTCTAAAGTTGCTGTGTGTTGCTTAAAATAAATAATAATAAAAAACCTAAGCAAAACAAAGCACAAAAACGCACATTATTCTGCTTCTCATGTCATGTGAGAATGAAAAGACTATACTGTACTAATTCAATCCAAAATTGCATCCAGATTACTTCACCAGTTCAGCAAGAGAACTGTGTCTGCACAGTCTGCCAGAGCTCCTGACAGGAGTCACAGCAAGCAGGGAACAGAAACAGTTACACAGCCTGCCCCCGTGCTCCCTCTCTGCACCAAAATGTCAATCCTCTTCTTCCAGTGACAGGTAGCAACTTGCACTGTCATCCACTTGCTGAATTTTAAAAGAGAAACGTTCTTTTCACAGTGTTTGGTTGAGATACTCCATAACTACTTTGTTATCTTTTCTTCACTCCCTCCCTTCAAACCTCCCAGCTTGTGATGGCAACAGGGAGTTTAACCAGAGCAAGGCTGTGGATGCACAGAGCTATTCCACACCACCCTGCCACCCCCTGCGTCCTCATCTGCACCCACATGCCAGCACTTATCTCATACTGGGCTGGAAGCTCCTGGGTGCAAAGGCTGCCTTTCTACCTTGTTGTTTGCACAGCACATAGCACAGAGGCCTTCTCATGCTGATAGGCTTCAGGTGTTTTAACAGCACAAACACAAGTTGTGCAATGCCCTGGAGATGTCAAACAGCTGCGCTCTCTCAGTCCCCGCTCCTCATTCCAGCCCCACAAATGGGCAGCAAGTATTTGTTTGTGCAAATTGTACCAATGTGTGAGGAGATCAGAGCCTGCTGCAGCCAGCAAGCATTCCTCCCAGCTAAGGTCCTTGGAAATCCCCTTGCATAAGGAGTGCCTTTGGAAATCACACAGCGATAATGGCCCACACCTAAACATTCATCACTGGTATCATCAATTAAGGTTTGTGTTTTAATAATATCTACCTGAAATGTCCACCTCTCTCTCCATTAAAGAAGATAAGTCTGATTTGGCTTGAAAAAGGAAGTTGAACAATCTAAGTGAATCCACCTGGACTAGTTTTCAGACTGGGGAGGAAGCAATCAGGGTAAGAGCAAAATTAATTACATTTTTCACCCTTGCTGTTTTCAACATAATTCTTTGCTACACAAAGCTGTTCTCTAGCCTGCACCAACGATGGGGCACCTCAGGGAGACTCCTAGTGACTGCTTTTTGCTCATCCCCATCTGCTCTTCTCCCACTCTGGGGGCTCACCTGTAGTCTTGGGTAAGGGTGACACAGGACTCCTCCTTCCCCAGTCTGGCCAGAAGCGCTCCACCCTCCTGCTGCACCTTAACCAAACTTGCATCTTCAAGAACGTTCTTCATCAACTGCCTTGAATTCCTCAGCAGCACAGCTGCATCCTGGAGGGATCACAAGAGTGAGGTGAACAGTTACTGCAACCTACAGGCAAAAACCAACACCTAAACCAAAACACACCCAAACCACATCTCACCTGGGCCCACTCTAGGAAAACGGGAGGTTGGTTCCCACAGCTGTTTCACTCCAGTCTGACAAGTCTAAAGTGATAAACAGTGCTCCTTATGCTCCTGATACCTTCCCCACTAGGCTAAAATTGTGACCCAGTTCCCATCATTGTTGTTCCAATTATTTACTGGGCACAGAAGAAATAAAACTTTCCAGCCTCACTTCCCACTCACACCTAGCTCCTAGTGTTCTGAGAGCCTGGATCTGCATGGCTCCAAGCCGTGGGACAAGATGCACGTGAAGGTTTTGTGGATATACAGATGTGTGCACGAAGGCCACTACCATATCCTCCATAATTTACTATTAGAACCCTCAGTGCAGAGCTGGCAGCAATTCCCTACCATGTCAGGGGTACAGCAGCTTCTCAAGAGGAGAAATAGAAAGTTTGTGACCACATAGGCTTGGTCTTTGTCCCTTCCTCTTCTTGTCCACTTCCAAGCTTGTGTTCTGGAGGCAGTTGGAACCACAGCACAGAACTAAACTGTCACCTAATTTTATTCCAGGCCATTCAAGCCGACCTGATGTGGCACAGCCCAAGGCAGCTGCTCTGTACCTAGCACAACAAAGTTTGTACCAGCTACAGAGCTGTGGAGCTGCTGAGAATGCACCCCAATGCTGGAGCAAGCACCCATGAGCAACAAGCCCAGCTGGAAAGATCTCCTGGGTGACACCGAGGAATCAGATGATCAGCTTCCAGACCCACTGAAGCATCTATCACTTCATCTGGATTAGCTTCTACTAGTACTGGGAATACCCTGCTACTACATCTTGCAAATTCAAAGCTACAGCTTTTCTGCAGCTATCCAGCCTCATGCTCTCTTCTGTCTCAGGTCCACCTCTGATCTGAGGTGAGGGACATGCTTACCTCAGCAAACAACGGTAACTTTTCAGATTCCACTTTATTAATAGCTCCCTGAAGGAAGGCACAAACACCCTGGCATCCTTGTAGCAAGTATTCCAGCTTCTACAAGAATAAAGAACCAAGGCAGAGATTATTGTCTCACACCTGACAGGAAAGGTCTTCTGAGCTTGCAGAAGTTTAGGAGCACAAAAATCAAGAGAGGATCAAACACATTAATCCAAGGGTTCAATTATATCATTCAGTGAAACTGTATCAGCTAAGAGAGGCCCATCAGAGGCTTCAGATGCACCACACTAGACCAAGGCCTCTATGCAGACCTTAGAAACCTGTGTACTCATGGCTTGGATGGCTCATGCTTTACAGAAAGAAAACCCAGTCCACTTATGTCTCACATTCTTCTATTACCACTTCTTGTAACTTTCCATGAAGATGAATCACACTGCATGAATTTCAGAGAAACAAAACATAAAACAAATACTTGGAATTCTTCTACTTTAAATCATTTCTCTTCATGTTAAAAGTAGTGTAAATTAAAGATTAGGAAACTGGAAAGCTTCCAAAATTAAGCACCTTAACGTATGGACAAATCTGAAATCCTTCCTCTCTTCAGGGTGGGTGGAAGCAGGGAAAAAAACAAACAAACAAAGCCCAAACATTTCATAAGGATTCATGAGACACTGTTTTCTAGAGAAGTCAGTAATATAAAGCCTGAATACTGTCAGATGCCACCGAAATCAAGAGAAGGGAGAAACAGCAATTCCAAAATAACCATGCTCAAAACAAAACAAAAAAGCAGCTGTTTGAATCTTTACTGAATTGAACTCCCTCCTCCCTGGAGTGCTGGAACAGCACCAGCAGTGACAGATTAGCAGGCAGGATGCAGGTGAGATCATTGAGACAGGAAATAAATGCTGTTTGCCACATAGCTGCAGAGCTAAAGGAGCTGAGCACATGGGTCATTATCACACAGTATAAACAGGCATTCCATACAGAATGATTCCCATACTAACTCCCTTCGGTAATGTTTTACATGCTAAGACAAGAAGTAGCCTGATGTTATGGTCCTTCCTTCACGAATTGCCCTTCTGCACACACAGAGCACCTCAGCTCTCAAAAGTATTCTCCACTCCGTCCATAAAACTAATCCATAACCTCTTGCAAAGTTTCTCTGCTTCCTTACTGCCATATAAATTTCAACTTCTCAAAATCAATCTTAGGCACCAAGATGAGGCTTCTGTACCTCTACTGCATGAGCACAGGTTCATACAAGTAGTTTTAGATCGAAGTTTAAAAGAAATGGTTCTAAAGTAAGTTGGAAAAAATAAGTTAACATCTAGCACATGCCAAGCCTATCTTCTGAAGCCTGCCACCAGCACCACAGTGGTGTTATCAGGGACATCTTTATCTGCTTCAAGTGCTGCACTGTGCCACACAGCACTCCGGGCAGCGAGGTCGGAGCCAAAAGACCACTGGATCCTCTGGAAGCTGAGGTGACAATTCTGTCAACCACCAGGGTGAGCAAATTCAACGTGAAGACAGCCAGTTTGCGTGCAGATTTACAGAGATTTAATCCCATCTAGTCTCAGTGTGCCAAATAACTCAATAGAGCTTTTAAAGACTCAACAAGCACCTGGTCCACAGCACTCAGGCTCCTTCCACAGCACAAGCACACACAGAGCTAGGTATTGGTACCATGGATGCTACCTCTGCAGGCTTCTGGCAGTCTGCACATAGCCTGCTGCTTGAAGTAAAAGTTATTCCTAGAAGAAGAATTCTGAACTGATTATCAGGAACTTCCAAGTCTTGCTCATGCAAGGACTGCAGATTTTACTAACGAGATAATAGCTTGATCTGGAGAACTTGCTCCAAAACCAGAATGATTTAACTCTTGTTACTACACTCAAGTTCTTCACTGTTAGCCCAATGGCAACGTGATACTAACAGCTTCTCCTGACATTAGTTTCAGATGTCCGTCCTTAATCCTCAGAGTATAACTCAAGAGTCACTGCACACCACAACAAAACCGGATTCCATTTCAGATTTGACCATATTTTGAAGGCACGAAAGAATTAATGCAGTTCAAGCAGATGAGTAAAAAACTAAAATTTTAGTTCCTGCAGTCACGCCAATAGGCCACAGTGTGTACCCATCTTACGAAGACAGTATTAGCATCTTTTTGATAACAGATTCATTTGCATTCACAGATTTACAGAGACATTGTCTTTTAGTGCTTGTAGGTTCAGCTGTTGACAGGTTCCTCTTGTTCCCATCTGTTACCATGCCATTGCTTCTCTCAGACACCAAAGCACTCGAGACATCCTACTCACCCTGCGGAAGCTTAGCCAGTCCTGGTGGCAGTACGGGAAGGTCCCATCCAGTTCCAGAGGCAGCTGTGAACTGTCTATGTGCTTATGGAGGGATTTCATGGACGTGAGAAGTTCAAACTGCACAGGAATAGAAAGGAAAAGAAAAAAGCACACTTCTATTAGGGTGTGAGCACTGGAGGAAGAGGGGAAGGTTAATAAAAGGTAGAATCCATCATTTCTTTATCCTGCACAGAAGCACAGCATGCAGTGTGTATCTGCAATATCATTACAATATGAAGAGGAAAAAAAACCAATTCAATCTTAGAGCAGCTTGTTGAACAGCTCAGTGGGCGAACCCTGAAGGAATGCAGGCCACAACACGCTGTTTCACCAGGCAGAACATCTGTGATGGGAGTCTGGCAGCAGCCAGCCTTCTCCAGAGCCAGTACCTCCCAGTGTAAGCAGAGCAACTCCCTCACATGTTCCCACAGTTGTGCTGTGATTTGCATCTGTTTGGAGAATCTGGGAGGTTAAATCCAGCCCCCAGCTTCCCCATCTCACTTCCTGGAAAAAGAGTCTAACAGAGCAGCCTCTGCCTTGCCTGCAACTCTCCACTTATCATAGCAGCTATCTGCTCCAAGAGTTTCTTGGATCTTGACACAGGTAGCTTGCCTTCTGCCAAGTCTGTAGGACCTCAGAGCATTTCTACACTCACCAGAGCAACAAGTGCTCCTGCAGGTACATGGAAGCCAGCCCAGACACAAATTCAGGTGCAGACATTTAACTCCCACACACACAGTGTGAAGTTTCCACCTCCTTACAAAATTGTGATGATGCTTCCAATTCCTCCTGCATGCCCATGTCTTTATTAGCCTTTCCTGTGTTCCCTCCTACACTCTTTGTGTTTGTTCAATGTGTTTAATGTCTTCTGTAGCTCTCCCTGCATGCATATGCCTGCAGCCCCCATTCTGACTCCAAATTCTTCCACATGGGGGCAATAAGGAAATGGACTAATAGCATTTGTTATTCTTTAGCCTTTTGGGACACCACACCACACACAGAGCAAAGCTGATGCCTATCGCAACATCCGCAGGAGCCAAAAGGGAGGTCCAGGCCTACTCTGAAGCCTACAGAGTTTCAGCAGGCACAGAATTTCAGTCCACTCTTGTAGCTTGCAACAGTCTTGGAATATAGGGAGAGGACTAAGATGAAGTCTGATCCTCTTCACTCACCACAGAGTGGCTCAGAGCCTACATTTCTTATACAGCCATAGAATACCAAGACAGTTTTACTTCCAGTGGGGGAGTTCAGTGACGTTGTGGTAACTTTCCCTCCTGTTAGTCTTCCCAGACATTTTGGCTACAAAGGGAACCTCACACAAATGCCCATCTCATCTTCTTCTTGCAGAAGTCTCTCAGCCACTGGCAGCAGCAGGTATGAAGAAAGGAAACAGGAGCGATGCAAAATCCAGGAAAGCAACAAGCACCTTCAAAGGTGGAGCTCAGGATTTAGCCTAATGTGATCTCTTCCTGACCACGTGTTTCCCCCTTGTTAATGGGAGAGCATGAAAAGCATCCCTAGCAAATTGTGCAGGGCTCCTCCACACAGTTCTCCATGCTCCCAACAAACCCTGTGTCTTGAGTCCCCGGCACACTGACATAATTGGGGTGCAAATGTCACTGATGGACGTGGCAATAAACAGAGCATGGCAGGGGTCTGTTCAGCTCACATAAACACTACAACCCAGTAAATACCACACCCATAAGAGACCACGACCACAAAACACAGAGGACACCTACAGAGATTCCATGTGAGAATAAACATACATCAATGATGGAATTTGCTTCTGGAGAGTTAAATCAAAGATATCAAGAGTGGCCCAGCAAACCTCAGATAATTGGTTTCATTACCTGTCCTGCTGGTGGCTTCTCCATCCGAAAAGTCAGATCTCTTTCAACCAGAAGCAGTACTCCATGAATACAGTGAGGATCCATGTCCTACAACAGAATAGAGCACAAATCCATTACTGATCTGCCTTGGATACTAAGGAGAATGTACCACACCAGGTTCATACACAAGATTGCAATTTATCCTTCAAAGGCATCTACAAAGCCTAGAAGGCAGTCACCAGAAATAAGGAAGGCCAGCCTACAGGGTACCAAGGTGATGTCTTTAAGGTAGTTTGCTTCAGATCAGCTAGTCCTGTAATATTTAAGGAAGCAATGGAAAAGGTGAGGTGTGTGCTGTACTAAAAAAGCTCTGCCTTCTGCACAGGAAAGTGAGTCAGGGGAAAAAAAAACCAGAAGCAAAAAAAACCCCAAAACCAAAACGCGTGTTCTGTGTCCAAGTTTTTTCCTGATAACTTTCCTGGTTACTTCACCTAACTGAAAGGAAGTGGCTTCCCCTCCTCCACTCCCCACCCAGTGCCAAAAACATCGTCTTGTCTCCACTTACTGCCAATTTACAATCAAGTACTTGCATCCTGTTTCTACTGTTAAACTGACAAATTCCAAATACAAGGGATGTCTGGCAGCTGTAGTTCAAACTCAGTGATCCAGAAGCAGCTCTCCAATTATAGAAGCATTCTACAAGGAAGTGAGAAACAGGCAGAGAGAGCAACAGTGGGAAGAGGGAAACATGGCAGAAAGATCCAGACCATGGAGACAGGGCTCACAACATATGTGATGCCTGGACCAGGAAAGCAAGGAGAAGAGCCATTTAAGCTGTTGTGCCTCATACTTAAACAAGAGCCATCCCATTTCGATGTCTCCTACACGGTCTTTGCCTCCGCAAAGATCTCAGGAATTGTCAAGCAACAAATCCTTTCCAGTGTCGCTCAAGCTGCAAGGAACCTGCCACACAGCAGGCCACGACAGCAAAGGAAACCTGCTTAAATAAACAGCTCCAGCAGTGTGCAGGGTTAAATATCTGCCAGGAGCAGCAGAGCCAGAGTATAGAGGCAAGTAGACTGATGCCTTGGGTTTTTAACTTTCGTATTTCTTAAATCCTGTACAGCCTAGTACGTAACTCTGGAATTTCATATGGCCTGCTAGCTACTGTTCCCTCATGCTGGTTAGACATAACATTCAGCAGAGACTGAATGACCTAACCTGACACTGGGCCCAATTCAGCAATTAAGAAACAACGCCAACACAAGGAGCCCCAATTCTGCAAGTGAAAGCAGCAGCAGAGATTCCAGAACAGAGAAAAAAGACCTTTCTCTCATCCAGTCCTAAACCATGATCCTTTTAAACAGGCAGCAAAAAAATCCCAACTGAAACACCTTCCAAAACCATGAGAGGTTTCTAACTTGTCTCAAATTTCTGCAAAGTGAATTACTCACATTTTCACTGTTATTCGAACACTGATCAAAAGGCCAAAAAGGATTTATTGCATAATTAGGCTGCAATAGATAAATACTGAAGAGAGGATGGGGAGGTAACACAGCTGTATCACCAGCTCTGAATTTATCTGCTAGAAAGTACTGAAAGATGAAGACTGGACACAGCTTCAAGACTGATGATGGTACTAAACAAATTTTTTCTTACACAATCCCTCTTTTACTCCAACAGTCACAAGATGTGCAATCTGAGTGAGGGATAAAGGTAGTGATGGTGTAACACGAAGTTACCACAACAGCCAAAACACTCATTTGTTTGTTTGTTACTCCTGAAAATAGAAACTGAAAGACCATTCACAAATAAAGCTGTCAAGGGAAAAGTTCAGGGTTTTCCAACTCAAGAAGAAGTTGTATTTCCAAAGAGATCAAGTACTTTTCAACAAATTTTTAATTTAAATAGCTGAAGTCAGTCTCATCCAGCACTGATGGAGCAATCCAAAGACTAAAACAGTTTACCAGGAGCATCTCAGGAGACAAGCAGAGCTGGGAACAGCAGGATGCTACTTGAGGAAGCTTTCCTGCAGCTTTATGCACAATCTCTTACCACCTTTGCTAACAAAACCAACTATATGGAAGCAAAGAAACAAGAGTTCCACACATCTAAGTGAACTCCTCACCTCCCAAAACAGGCACAGTGTGGACAGCACAGAATACAGGGGCATCAAGAGGAGTTCGGAAAGCATCAGGGTAAATATAGATGCTTTTATTAGTATTCTTTTTAAAGAGAATTAGATACCTTCTTCAATGTTTCCCAGACTGAAGTTCCAGTTTTCTGGCTTCCTGCCCCAAATGGAAACCCATGGCCAGACTTAACAACACTAGCATAGTCTGAAGCACAGGCTGCCAGGAATGCTTGTGCAGAAGGGAGAGTCTCCAGACACCTCAGCCAGTCTCAAAGTGACCACTCTAATGGAGTAGCAAGAGTTCCCTGGTCTTTAGCAGGAGACCAAGGTCCTCTGTACTTCTGCACTAAGTGACAATGCAAATACACCTCTTGAAGAGAAAGGTTTGCACAGAACTTCTCTGCTTTCAAATGCTAAACTGACTCTTTCCAATTCAACACACAAACACAGCTGATTACAGGATTAAGCCTTTGCACTGATATGGAAAATTCGAAAGAATCTCACTCTATTAAGACTCAGGGAGAGGGAAATCCCACAGATACCTGCTCACTGAAGGCCAGTGCACACATTCCATTGTCCATGCCCTGCCTGCTCACTGAGCAAGGGATCAGCCTAGCACTTCTGAGTAGCAAAGTTCCTCTTAAGAGGCCCCCCAGCACAAGGCTTACTGGTGACAACCTGTAACCAAACATTACAGCATTATCCCTGCAAAAATCCTTGCTCCGAAGCATCATTATGCAGTTTCCCACAGGAACAAGCATGATCTATTCCTGCAACATGCACACACTGTGCACTTCCCTTCACCTCTGCACAGAGCTGCCAGAGTTCCTCCTGCTTCTTCCTGAGTTAGCTCTGCAGCAGCTTTTTATTCTGCCCCACTCCCTCTGCTCTGGCTGCTGTCTGGGACAGAAAGATTTCCCAGCCACGCAATATTCTAAAAACAAGGGGAAAAGAAACTCTTGCAGAATGCAACTGACCCTACCCTGAAGGCAGAGAGGACAAGCTCCCACCAGTTTACCAGGCTGCTCTGGACAGAGCAACTAACAGATTCCTAGTGCTGTAGGGAAAACTAATCTGCAAGCACCCAAAGTTGTCTACTACCACTTAATTCTAATCATGCATTCATTCTGGAAAGATGGAGAAGTGCAAAAAGGATTTCCTCAGGCTGATGGATCTTGATCCAGGAACCTTTGCTCCCCAAGAGTCTCTCTAGGCTTAACAGATCCAAGCAGGAAGGGACTCTGCACTAGGGCATCCCATCTGTGCTTCCCACTGCTGGGTTAAGAGCTAAACAGCCATTCAGAATTGAACAAGCAATGCTGGACCTCAGCATTTAACAGATTCCAGCACATTATCATAGTAGACTTCACAGAAACTATGTAAGTAAAATCCCGGATAAGGAAAGTGCAGGACAGCAGAGAAATGAGCTCTAGAGATAAGAGACACTGAGACGGGTAAGGGATTTCAGAAAGGATCCCAAGGAGGTGATCTGCTCCGTAACCTTAGAGGCGTAACAGACAGTCTGTGCTCCACTCTGAAACACTTAGCTTGCCTCACTGCAGTTACACTCAGTTTTCTGTATTACTCTATCCTTGTTCCAGAGCAGAGGAGAACATTGCCATAGGATCATGGAGTAAATGCTGAGGATTTCCAAATGCTCAGAGGAGCCAGGGATTACTCCTGTGCCATAACTACGTGATGAGCTACCCAAACAGGTCTCCTTTACGGAGTCTTCAGAAGAGTCAGTGTAAGGATCAAAAAAACATAAGCAGAGTAATCAGCCTCTGTCAGTCACTGTTACCTGGAGCACACACTCAGATCCAGCAAACTGTCTTGCAGCACATTAAACTCTGTTAAATAACTGTAGCACCACCCTGATAACGAGGTGCTCAGAGCCAAACAGCCATCACAGCACAGCAAAAAGCTTCCCCGCTCCCTCAATCCAGAGGGGAAACTTAAGGTTAAAATGGCATCATTACCATGCTTGTATGAGAATTGAGACAGCCAGAACATGTTGCTGATTTCCAAATCAGGCCACTAAGACTGCCATGCAACTTACATGGACAGTAAAATGCTCTAAAGCTTTAGCAAGCCCATTGCCATGTGGGCACAGCATGAAAGAGAATGTATTTGTTTGTTACCTCTGCAGAACTGAACAGGGCACCAGATTATTCCTTCACCACAGAGAATGAGCACGCTGATAGAGCTCACAGCTCCACCCAGCCCAGGAAGCAGGAGAACAGACCTCTGAGTCAGACTCAGCTCTCAGATGTGGCACTGAAGCACATAAACCACAGACACCAGCTTCATTAAAACATTGCCCTGTTCCAGTTTGCAGAGTTTGAATCCTAAGAGACCTAAGCTCTGATTTAAAAGGAACACCTGCTTAAATAAGATTAGTCATCGCTCCAACCCAGCACCTCCCTGGCTTTCTAACAGCAGCAACTATCTGGGAAAGGGGCAACACAACCCACTGGCTTCCCAAGTGACTGATGTGAAAGCCTTTGACCTGAAGCAATATAGAGTTACAGCACGATTCTAATCATTCACCGACAGCCACATCAACAGCTGCACGTGCTTTTCCACCTGGCATGGTAAGCAGTGTCCTTCCCTTCCCATGGCAGCAGGCAGAGGCCTCTTTTCCTCCCTTCTCTGTGGCAGGCAAAAATCCCTGCACATTTCACACAGCCCCTCAGTGCAGGGGACTACATCTCCAAGCAGGATAATTCATGACAGCATTGAGACTTGGGTGTGGGCTGCTCTCAGCATTAAGATGAAAGCAAATTTGGAGGGGTGGGGAGGGGTGTTCTCCCCTAACTCAGACTTGCTTAGGTTTTTTGCTTTGTCTGCAGTCTGGCAAGTCCAGGTCATCCTCCTAAAGCAGGGTTGGGTGCGTATCTCCACCTCCCAAAGCCAACTGAAAGCCAGGTGGCAGATGGAGACAGAAGCAGCAGATGGAGATGTAACATCCAACCACGACAGCAAGCCAGCCAGTGTTCCTCTGCCCAAGCTCTAGGCTCACCTGCAACGTGCTGAATGCCTTGAAGAGAGCAGGAACGGGTGAACAGCGACGAGCATCCACAAGAACAGTGAGACCCAAAGCCTGACATTCTGGTCTGCAAGGACAAAGATAAAAAGGTCACCTTTGTCACCAATGAAAATTAACAAGACTATGGAAACAGAACCTGTAATCATGGCAGGGTGAAAAACACAGTACATTATGGCTTTGTAACAACAGGAACTAACTGGCCACCTTCTCCTGAACAAGATATATACACAGAAACCACCAATTCATTGCTCAGTTTTTACCTTTGCTGTATGATTCTGTGACTTCCACCCAATTTCCCATTTCTCCTATTCCTAGAATATGTCACTGATGGCAAAGGTGCTGATGCCCACTGGATAATTCACACAGGAAAACCAGTCCTTCCTAATTGTGTTCAGGGACAAGATTGGTTTCAGCCTCACTGCTTCAGAAGAGCAGCCAGTCTGGAGCAGACCCAATGCCTATCTCGTCCATAATCAGATTTGAAGGGAGAAGTGTATGAAACAAAGCACAAATTGCAGAAACTTTCTCATGAGTTAAGCCTGCTCCCCTTATTAATGGTTTAAAGGCTTCAAAAAAAATATCAGTATCAGAGAGTTAGCTTTACCTCTTATTTAATCATCTAAAAGCGAAACATAGTGATGAGCTGGGGAGGAAGAGTCTGTCATAGTGAAAGGAAGAGCAGCTGCAGCAAACTCCAGCCTGCAGACTCCAAAAACAATTTTCAGCCAGACATCAAGGCAGACTCTCAACCCTTGTAGATCCTCCCTCCCTCTCAGCTTGGAGGTCTGGCCCTAAAATATCATGTCACAACACTATCACAGAGCTGCTGCATGACTGCCCCATGACAGCTCCCAAATCCCATTTTCTGAACTAATGAAGGATAGCAAGAATGGCTTGGATTCATGGCAACACATGAAAACATTCAGCACACACCCAATTCTATCACACCATGCGTGCAAGGCATATACAGAACAGGTAAAGTGCTTGCTGAACACAAGCTTGTTCACCCTAGCAGAAGACTGCCACCTGTGTAATTTCAGGACTGTCTGGACCAAGTTCCTAGGCCAAGAAAGTTAACTTCTTTCCATTCCTGCTTCAATTCCCACCTCCCTGAAAGGCAGAGTGGATGGGGCAGCAGCTGTCTGCCCTGTCAGCCCAACAGCATCACAAACCTTGGGATGCTATGCAAGTACAGAAGGAGGCGTACAAGCTCAGTGGTATTGCAGTGGGGGTTTAACCAGGCTGTGTTCCTTGTCGTTATTATGGCCACTGCACGTCCTGATTTGTCTCTTGTACCTGTAAAAAGAGAGCGGGGGTGGAAATCACATAAGTAATTCAACAGAGCCTGGTTCCAGGTGTGTATGCCTCATATTCTCCCACTAAGACCCCACCACCTTCATGGAAATCCTCCACAGAGCTCAGTATAGTGTATGTTGCAGATGGTAGGAGGCTATAAACAATTCCAAAGTACCCAAATGCTGCCCCAGAGTGAAGCAGATGAGCTCAGCTTGTCTTTCTCTCATGGTAGCGTTAAATTTGGACTGCTGTCCTCTACCCAAACACATACTCTTCATAAACATGGCTGAAGTTGCCCAATAACTCAATCTGGAGAAAAGCAAGAATCTCATAAACTCAAGATACAGAATCTCACCTTCACATTGCTGTCAGATGAGAGAACACAGACAGGTCTGCAGAACATGCACTATGTAAGGAGACTGGGCACATGCTGCAGGCTGAGCCCAGAACAGAACCAGGCATCTCCTAGAAGCAAAGCCCTGGAGCAGGAGCCCAGAGCTCCTCCTCAGAAGCTGCAGAGAGGACAGCCCAGAGCACACTCCTGCCTGCCTACAGCTCTGACAAGGGCAGAGTCAGTGCCAGGCTTTCATTACATGCAGAGCTTGCTCAGTGCCCAGGGAACAGATACAGCACAGTATGGGCAGCCCAGCTGTGTTGTGATACACTGAAGAAGGAGAAATCCCTCTGCTTCAGTTAGCCAGGAAGGACAATGCTTCTCTGCCACCTGTTTTCCAAAAGCCCAAAGTCACAGCTTACCATGAGAGGAAAAGGACGTAACAGTGCCAGATTTGGAATTATGTCCAGTCTCTTCTCCAGATGCAAAAGCAGGATAAAGAACAGGAGGACACACCACTTTGGAAAGCCAGAACTGTCTCTGAGACTCCATATCAGGCAGTGCCTGCAGTGAGCCTGCTTAAGCATCTGGGAAGGTGAGTGATTTGGATAACAGGAGGGACAACACCTTTTTCATGTGAAAAGTAATTCACAAGAACAGGAACAATATCCTGTCATACAAACTGTATAAGGAAGGATGGGAGGGGGTGTGTGTCAGAAATCCCAAGCACAAGACAAAACCAGAGACTTAGAGAAAGCTGTTTCTTCCTCTCCTGAACTCTTGCTACCACAGGAGATACTGTCCTGGACTACCTCTCTCCCCCATCCCAGGGACAAGCATGCGAGTTGACAGGTAAAACAGACACAGACGGACAGCCCAAAGCATGGAAAGCTGCCCCAGTGTGATCTCAATCTGTCACCAGGACATGACTCGAGTAAGGGCCACAGACACAGATGGACACCATTTTGAAGGAGGGCTTTCTCCCTCCCAGGGACCAAAACTGTGCACAGGCTTTCTCCTGCTAACAAAAATCTTTCATCATCAGTGTGATTCAGGAGGACTTTTATTACTCCTGAAATACTGTAGCCTGGATGCTGCATAATCAAAAAGCTAGAAAGAAATCAGAAAAAGCTTATTAATATAATTTGTTTCATAAGCTAAGGGGACCATTACAAAATAAAATAGCAAAGCCCTCAATTACTGGAAAAATGGCTCACTAACCAGGCTCACTAAAAGCTTTTTAACTCTGAAGCAACATCTTCTTCCATCAGGCAGGTTGGGTATCACCAGAACTTGATTAAACCTTGAACTTACATATAGTAGTCTTGGAATTGCCTGACCAGGTCAAAAAAAGTAAGTACAGCCACCAGGGCTAGGTCTTCAACAGTGGCATAACCTAGATCATTCAGGAGCAGAATCCAGAAATGAAACTGTCCTGGAAGTTTCGGCTAACTCCATCAGCTACCAGTTTATTAATTAGCTCTTATTCACCATTCATTACTAAAGTTATTCTTTCTAATGTAATTACTGTATCATTACCACTGACTAACATAAAGCATTTAACTGAGTGGTGAGTACATTCCCTCAGGTGTGAGGATTGCCCACTGAAACCCCAAAGGGGCAGAGAGGTCAATCAAATCTGATACTGCTTTTACAGGAAACACAATTCCTTCCTTAGAGAAAAACTTCCTTGGAAGCAGTATCAAACCAAATCCTTGCTTCTTCCAGGCATTAGAAGGACACATCCCTTCATCACATATTCAAATGCTTTTGCCTCATTTAACAGTGGTACATTATGACAGGAATCTGTGACAAAGGGAGTGTTACAAAGGGGTAACATGGTCAGGCTTCTGTAACAGCCTAGACCGTGAGCTTCTGTGAAAGACTCTCTCTAATCCTGTAATTTTTTGGGCTGTTATATACAGCATAAAAATGTCCAACCTGACCAGCAGACCAGACAATTAAAAATCCTCCTTTGTAACAATTCATCTCCTAATGCAAAGTTACATATATGAATGTACCACAACTCTGTCCTGGCCTTGGTTTTCCATTTCACTTTCTTCCAGAAACTGGAAGAGTTCTAACTCCCTTCTTCCTTCCTGGCACAAAGGTGATTGCACCTCTTTCTCAATCATCTTGTGAGATAAACAACCTTCCAGCCTCTTGCCATAAGACAGCCAGTTTGGTTACAAGAAAGGGCTGTCACCCTTCTCTGCACCACCTCCAATATTTACCATTTCCTTTTATAACACAGCCCAAACTATTTGAGAGGCATCACCAACAGAGGCAAAAATCAGTCTCTTAATCTGTATAGTCATCTCCTTCCCTTTACACATGTGAAGTCAAAACGGGTCTTGCAGACCCAGCAGCACCTGGAAGACGCCTGTGCTGCCTTTCTGCTCTCCTTCCCAACTCCTCCACACTGCACAGGTCTGCCTGACCTCTTCTCTGAGGTTGGGCCCTCTGTCCAATTTTCAACTCATACGTGGTTCCTGAGTTGATCAAATGCAGCTCCTCCTGCCCCACACTGAAAACCGTCTCACTGGTTTGGGAAGGACAAGCCCACAGGGGCTCCTTACACAGAGCTGCCAAATGCTGTTTCTCACTAGAGAGGTAGATCTTACTTCCTCTGCTTTACTTCATGTTTGGTTAAACACAAAGACGTCTTGTGCAGGCCCTGTACACCAAGCAACGCTGGCTGCTCTGTCCAACAGCCTCAGCTTTGTTCACCCCTCTGCCAGTATTTGTCCCACGCAGAAATTTTATCTGCAGCTATTTCATACTCATTGCTCCATCAGATGCAAACACTGAATGACATTTGACCTACAACCTGATTTTGGCAGAATAATTCTGGGAAGTCCTCCCTTGATAGCTAGTTCTGTCAATCTGCTATGACAGACACTACCGTTCATCCTACGTGTTGCTCATCCACTTCACTGGGATATTCCTTTCAACTCTCTGTATCATGAAATCAAATGTTTTCTAAAAATCTATTAAATCTAGGTAGCTACATTTAATCAACCAAACTTCTAATTACCAAGAATAAAACTGGTTTTCAAGAGTCCTGTCAAAGAGCATCTTCTACATTCCTATCCTTTAATTATCTACCAAGTGAATCAAGTTCCTATTCTTCTGACCAGGTCTGATGTCAGGCCCACCAGCCCATCATTAGCTGCACCCTCACTCTTCTCTTTTTGAACTCCTGCTATGAGCCCATATGGCATTTCTGACTCATACACGCTTGGTTAACATTTTGAGACTCCTGAGAGCAAATTAACATTACTCCAATGGGAGGGAAGTTCTACTTCCTGTCCTGCCCATTCGGAAACTTCAGAGGATTCAAGAAGTGTAATTTCTGAAGAGGTTTGGGGTGAAAGAAATTGAATTGGCACCAGTCTCCAGCACTGCAAAAGGAGGCTCATCTCCCTTGCCCTCCTACAAACCACATTTCCGAGACACATTCTGGCTCAGCTACTCACCAGGCAGGTAGGCAACTCCACTCCTGAGCAGTTCTTGGTTCACATCCTTGACTATGGTAGGTGCAAACTGACCACCCCAGGCAGTTCCAGAAGTTGGGGATGTCGGGGGAGTAACAGGTGGTGAAGTTTCCTCCAGGGCACTGATTTTACTCACTGGTTTCAACACATCTGTGCCAGTTACCTCTTTTCTCATCTCTGTTTCTTCTGACACCATGCCTGTAAGACAAGCAACAAACAGAAGCTCAAGCAAAGTTCCACCCAAAAGGTCCCAGGTAAGCACCAGACTGGGGAGGGACATGCCCCCAGCCCCAGCACTCTGCAGCTCCTCCAGCCCTTGTGCCAGCAGCACGCACGTTCCAAAACTGGTTATAACATTAATACTACTGTAATTCTAAAAAAAGAAACCAATTTATTGTGAAGTTTGCAAAGTACAAAAGCTCGATTCAGATCAGGATTACTGTAGTCAAAGTCCTTTTTAAAAGGTAACATTTCAAGCAGTACATGTCTGCTCACAGCCTGGAAGTCTGGCACAGTGCAAGTCCCTGGCTGAGCTCCAACAATCTGAGCATGCTGAAGTGATAAACCAGCTTCTGACAGGGAGGGCTACTCCATCAGAGCAGAATTACTCCCCCAACACCACTTTCAGATTAGTTCCTGAAAACATGAAGTCAACTGGAGGCTGACAAATCAGCTGGAAATTAGCCAAAGAGACCTTGTTCTCCTTGTCCAGACTTTTTTAATTAACACTTAATGTGAAAGTCAGAAACCCATTTCAAAGCACCAAAGGACAGGATGATTACACCAACCAGCTCCTCCTGCTCAAGAACTGCACAAAATGCTTCCTTTGTCTGACACTTCAGCTCTAAAGTACAAGTTATCAGGATCAGTTAATGCTAAAATTAAATATCTTGGCTACTACGTGGAAACTAAGGCTAGTTCTATCAAGTTTCAATTTTCATGTAAAATTATCTGGAAAGAAGAAAAGAAGTATCTACCCACTATGTAAGAAGTATTATTCCCCATTTCCCAACATCACAAGAAGCCAACAGTACATCTTCAGCACCCTAAGTACACAACTAGGCTATCCCAGCATTTGCTGAAAGCTGTACTAAATAAAAGGCTATACTTCACTGCAAATCCTGATACTTCAGTATCTACCAACAAAAATACCAACCTTTCTTCAGGAAAATAAGAGAGGAATATTTATTTGCTTGCTATGAAGTCAGACATTTTAATTGCTATTTAAAATTTACTTCAACCATCCTACCTTCCTGCTGCATCAACAATGTTGACACTTGACTCAGTTTATTTACTAACAGATTCCAATACTTCATTAAAGAGCACGTCCAGGAACAAAGCAGTCCTTGAAGTGGCTTTCAATACAAGTCTTAGCAGTGAAGGAGATTTACAGGTTGAGGCTTAGCCCAAACTGCTTTTAAAATTGCTACAATGGGTGAGAGAAGTGCCCTGAGCAGCATGGCTCACTGCACCAAATTATCTAACAGTGGGGGGGAAACTAGGAGGAGCTCCAGGACTCTGCACCATTGAGGTCATGATAGAATAGCTGCTCATTCCTCTTTGGTAACAGCCCTGGTTGAGGAGCATCCCTGGGACCCAACTTGGCATCTGCTGCATTTGGCCACATAAGCTGCTGTGATGGCTTCAGGGCTGTGCCCAGTTTTGGGCCGCACTAGAGCCCCACTCTGTTCCTAGGGCTACCTCAGCCTCCACTTCCCAGTGGTGCAAGAGGTCATCCACTTCGGACAACACTGCTACATCTTCCTGAAGCAGTGTTTCAGAGGGGCACTGATCTCCTGCAGGGAGGGTATCACAGAGTCATGGAAGTTGTGCCCAAAGGTTTCACATTAAGAGCTGGTAGACCCTCTAGGAGAACATGGAATCACCCTATCAACGAGCTGCAAGGCCTGGCAATAAGCAGAACTACGCAGTTTGTAGTAAAGGGATCTGCATTAAATGACAAAAGCCTGCAAAGAGGACCAAAAGGAGAAATTTAAAGAGGACAAGAAAGGGAACATAGATAGCTGTTCCACATATGTTACACACCAGGGCAAGAGAAATACATCAATGTACGTGACATTCCTGCCTTGGATATCTCTAAGGAATGAGGCAGCAGCCCCCAAAAGGTAGGAGAGAAGCATTTTGCTCAGCCCACCACACACAGTCCTGATACTGGGGCTCTTCTGCCCTGAGGAAACCTCACTGGAGCTGTGCAGCCTCCAGACTATGCACATCTTGCCCGAACAAAACTCTTCCCTGAGCTTCTGAGGCCCAGCTCAGATCTGCAGATGCCACCTCTCCCAAGCAGGCCAAGCACACTGTTTGTTATTTGCAATCTGGGGTGGAGACATTCACTAAAGCGGAAATTGTAGAATGCGGAGGATTACATCTAAACGCAAATTGAGAATAGGGACATCTGAATTTGCCGTGTTTGCAGGTTCCACCTTTCCCCGAGGTTAAGGAAGTGGTAGAGGAGGATTTGCTTGTGTGCATTTCAAAGAGACATTAGCATTTTCCCTGCAAACTGCCCCAGCACCAGTATCACCTATGGTAACATCAGGTAGTAACTGGGAGCAGGAATGGAATGCCCTAACAGGTGCTGCTGAATATGCTCCAGTGTGGCTTTTCAGCCTATTTCTTGAATATCAAGATATTTTCCACACACAAAATAGAGGAATTCTTTCCAGAGCTGCAAAGTTTTAAAATTCACTTTCATTTAGATGCTAGTCACTAGGAAAAAACAACAGTCACATTACCTGTGAATGGAACCAGTGTAAATTTTAAGCCACCAACTCAAAACAGTTCACATTTGACTTCAGACTTTATTTCTATTTATATCTAAGGCTTTCTAAGTTAGACTATATTTGTCCAGAAAATAAGCTCACTGAGAATGGAAGTAAAGGGAGAGAGTTAAGAGACAAGGAAAAAACCTGCAGACACAGCAAACTCAGATGCCCCAGTTCTGAACATGTATTTTGACATAATCTACAGTATCTGCTGTAACAAGCAAGCTCCTCCACCTCACACAGAGCAAATTGTGCCTCTGTTCACCGCTGCTGAGGTGTGAACTTCAGATCTGAATTGACCCAGTAAAGCTTAACCTTTGTTGGTATTTATAGTTTAGGCAAGATACCCCCAGTTTCCAATCATAGTAGCAAAATGACCTCAACAAGACACAGAGAATCTAACCTACAGAACTGCCTTGCTGGAAAAGTAAGAGTCCATTTGTAGAACATTTGCTTTGCTTTGTAATTTTATCTTTAAATTATCTTATGAGTGTATCTCTGAGGGTTTAATGGGGCTAGATAAGGGGATGGCTTGTTTGGATCTCAAAGGCAATTGAATGGATTAAGCTTTTTGTAGTGCCAGCTACAGTATTTAAGAAATACCGCCAGGATTAAGATCCTTGAGCTGCCCTTTGCCTTAAAGAGTTTATTTGGTTACTTTGGGTAGTTTTCCTGGTGATTTAGGTTGGTTTTTCTGCTTTACAAACACTGAGATAACAAGGTTTGCTTTTTTCTTAAACGGCAATGCCCAAGTTTAACATCAGCAGACTTGAGGCACGAATGTCACTTATTTCAGCCAAATCCCCAGAATCATTTGCATTGTCTTTCATTAAAAAAAAACTCCACACATACCCAAGAGGGGTCCATCACTGCTGAAATCTCCAGCACTGGCCAGAATTTATTCTTTGGAGCAGTGAGAACATCACACTTACTATCTCATAACGAGCTGGACCTGGCTAATTTTAGACAGAAGAGATGGGAACACTGAACAAGCAGCCACTGGACTCATGAGCAAAGTGTCCACCCAGCATTCAACACAGACTAGGTGTTTCAAGGCCTGGCCCTGAGCAAGCACGAAATCAAGCCAGGTTCATGGAGTGGATACCCACAGCACAGTTACTTCCTGGAATATATCCCCCAAGACCCACAGACAGGCAGAAGGTGATCCTTTTTTTTCTGTTCATGGTGATAGATGCTCAAAGAGATGTGCACTGCAGAAATAGAAACTTTCGAGCTACCTTCTCCATTTCACAGAAGAGAAATGCTTGTCGCTTCAAAAGTATTAGAAATGCCTGGCAACCCTGGGCTTGCCTAACTATGGAATTAAATGAGTTTGATGCAAATGTTAATGAAATTTTATTTTAATCAATGGACACTAATTTGCTCCATTAGGAAGTCGCTAAGACATCAGGTAAAATGTGACATTGGGACACTTGAGAAGCAGCTGTGTGCGCAGCCAAATGGAGTCATGCTGCAGCTCTTGGCCACATAATTTGGGACCAGGGCAAGCATTACAGTGGCAGCACGTCCCATGACAACCAGCTCTGGATCTGTTGCCCCAGAGGGTCAAACATGCTCTAGCAACACGGGTCTGTACGCCAACCCTTTCAAGAGTCCTCACTCCAATATTTCAAGCTGGGTAATTTTCCTAGCCAGGGGTCTCAGGGAATGAGAGCTGTTGAACTGGAATGGCATGTTCCACCCGCCCCCGCCCCACACCCGCTCCTCTGTGTGATCTGCATATCGAGCTGCAGCTTTCCAGACTCAGCAGAGCTGGGCAAAGCCCACACCAGGCCCATGCGGTTACACGCCGCCTGCCTACAGTCTGGTGCAAAAGGCAGACACCTGGATTCCCTTCTCAATTCCTTCTGAAGTAGCACAGCTCCAGCTCAGGAACCCAAGCATCAACAAATCTGGGTAATACCTGCTTGAACATTCCATCTCAGTTGAAATTAGATGCCTAATTTCTGTGCTGTCCCACTCAAGTTAAACAGCTCCTACTTGAAACATAATGAAGCTGAAGAAAGTATGCCGGAGGGGAAGGCAGGGAAGAGCGGGGGAATCCCTCAACTCTGCAGTTTGCTGCCTGAAATCAGTTACCAGCACATACATTTGTTGATCTTCAGGTCACATTACATAGCTAGTATTTTACTGTGGCATCCACTGCTGCTTCCTCTTGCCACAATCATTTTCCTAAAGCCAGTTTTCAACTATGAAAGACTTGTACAGTTACACAAATCTCTCCTCACACATCCTGCACACCATGAACGTAGTGGGTGGAGGTCACCAGCAATCAGATTAACCAAAATTAAAAGCTTCTTACAACGGAACTTTGTTCTGTATCAATGTAAACTTGCAAAGAATTTTTAAACAAAATACCACAACAAACCCACCCCTGAAGAGAAAGCTAATTTCATGCCACAGTAAAATGACAATTTAATCACTTCCCAGTATTTTGTGCTATTACCCCAAAGCCTCCCAGACGTACTTATCAAATCCTGCCTGATAAGTAGTATTCAAGCAGTACTCCTTGAGGACTTTGCTTTCAATTCATGTTACCAAACACAACCACACAAACATCCAATGGCCGTACCTTTAGGAGATGATGCCCCAGAAGCTGCCTCTGGATGGGAGTGCAGAGTGGTAGGCTCTTTATGCTCCTCAGCAGGTCCTGAGGACAGTGGTCCAACCTCCAATTCCTCTTCAATGGATTCCAGTGTTTTTGAGGCTGTAATCTTCCACCTTTCCCCATAAGAAAAACTTTCCTGGTTCTCCTCCTGTCCCTGCAAGTCCCGTACTGCAACACACTCCAGATTCAGCATAGCATTCTCTTCACTTTCACAGCCATGGTTTTCCACCAGTCTTTGTGGTTCCTCAAACCTCCCTCCAGACTTCTGGATTTTGAACTGACTTGAGTCTTCTTGTGCATTGGGACCCAACAAGTCACTGTTATTTAACTGTTCTGCCATCTGATCCCCCTCTGCAGACAGGGTAGTCTGGAGCAGTATGGCTTCTTCAGCCTTTTTATGCTCTTGCTCTTCACCATCTGACAAGGCCCCATCCACTGGAGCTTTCACAGAACAGTGACTATGACTAGTCTGATTCTCATTTATAGTCAACATTTCTTTGGACTCTTTCATTTCATCTTGGCTGTCCCTTCTTCCCACCTCCAATTCATCTACATCTCCTTGGTTCTGTTCTGGAGGATTTAACGGAGAACTGGTATTTGCTTCATTATCGCTGCAGCAAGCACTTACATCTGCCACGTTCCCTGAAGGAGAACCTCTCTCCGCACCTACATCTGAATTCTCAGGCAATGCAGTGACCTGCACTGGCTCAACACTTCCACTGACACCCAGGCAAGAGATATCAGAAACTTCCTTTAGTGGGCAACACAGTCTCAAGGGCCCTGGGACAGACACAGGAGAAGCATCCATCCGTGTCGCCTCCTTTTGACCCTCCGTCAGTGGTTCTGTGTGTACTCCCCGCATCACCTCCTCTTTAGCAGCAGTAGCATCTAGAATCACTTCTGGGCTCTGCTCCAATGTTTCAGCACCAGCATTTTCACTAGGTCCATCATTTTGTCCCTCCATGTTTCCAGGGGCACCAGGCACTCGTGCTTTGCAGCTGATACCATCTCCAGCACACACATCGCTGTAGCTGCACAGTGCATATTGCCAATCCAGTGAGTGTTCACTGCGAGTCTCCTGCACTGCAGATGAATCTTCTGCATGGCAAGCAGGAGACTCAGCCACAGGAAAGTTATCACCCATGCTTCCAGGATCAACCAGGATCAGCTGACCTTCTGGAGACAGTTCTCCATGTGCCATCATTTTGTTGCCTTCCAACGGAACAACATTTTTGAGAACTTCTGTAGAAGTGCTCAGAGCGTCCATTTGACAGTGCTCCTTCTGCATAAGTGCTGACTGAATTAAGTTCTTGGAGTAGGTACTATCCTGTATGACAATAAACCTGTGCTTGCCTTTAGACTCATTCACTCGTGCTCTGGGCTGAGTTAGATAACTTAATGCCAGCGACTGGGTTAAAGATCCTGTTTGTGGCCCAAACCTGGGCAGCGAAACTTCTGCCAGCTCAACGTACTCCCCTTCAAGGTCACTTCTCAAGCTCTCTTGAGTCACAGGACTCGTACAGATGCCATTGACCAGAGCTTCACTTGACTTTGGAGCTGTGCTGCTAATGACAGGGTTGTCTCGATTTGGACTTAGTTCCTGTAGATGAGGCCTCAGGTCTGGTGAACCGCACTCAGTAAGGTCCGTGGGGAGGCATACAATCGAACGTTCCTCTGTTATTTCTGGAGAGATGATACTGTTTTCAATTATTTTTGGTTTATTTATAAATTCAGGATTAACCACTTTATCCCAGGGGACGCGAAATATTTTGTCATCAGTGGTTAGTAAACAACTTTCCAGTGCTATACCCATCCGCTCTCCATTGAAGGTACTCAACCATTCCAGAGTAAAAATAGAGGTATATGAAACTTCTGGAATCAACACTTCTTCTACATTATGCTTATCTTTTGCCAAACATTTCAATACAATTCGTGGAGGCTTCTTCACAGAGGGGACCACCTGTAGGTAGAAGTCACCAGGCTTCAAAATTCGCCAGTCAATGGAAGCTAGCTGGATTACAATCTTCTCTTGAATACACAGGGGCCAGCCTGCGTGGCGAAACAGCAATCCGCAGTATGGAGCCTACGGAGACAAGAGAAAGTGTTTTCAGCAGCAGGAAAAGATCTCAGCTCAAGCTTTTCAATAAGAGAGATCAAGAAAACAGATTAATTTTGGGTCTTTGATTATTGGTGTAAGCGAGTGTTTCACACTGAGGTCTTCTCTTTAAAAAGCAGAAACAAGAAAAGCTACCAACACAAACCACCCACGCAGGACAGGTGGGGAAAAGTTACTCCGGGGGCCTGCAACCTCCCAATGAAGGGAAGAAGATACTGCAAAGACAAAACAGGAGAAAGGAAGCAGCAAATGAGGAAAGCACAGCAGAGCCACAGAGAAAGAAGGCAGCAAGTCCCATCAGCAAGCTGCAAGGAGCCACACTTAACATACCAGTGATTTCCTCATTCCCAAAACATAGCAGCATTCAGGCCATGCCTCAGACAAATCCCACCCGGGTAAAAGAACTGAAGTTTCATGGCTGAACCGGCTTGACTCAATTATTTACAGCTTTATCACAACTTCAAAAAATAACTTCAGTGCTTTGAACTTAATTCTGTTTGGGTAAGATTTAAATTAAGGCATGATATAAGCCATCAATTCCACAATTAATTTCATCTTTTTCTGTACGACAATTTAGATGCAATTAATTCAAGTATTTTGCCATATAGCAGAGAAACCAGAGAACTGAAAGGAACTTCCTGGATCCTCACACACCTTGAAACAACAGGTACCAGCACAAAGCAATCTCTTTCTTATGTTCATCAAGCCTTACCTTCAGCCCAGCCAGATTTATAACTCTCCTTGCACCTGAAGCAAAGTTGCTCACAGGTTTGGAAACCCAAATCATCCTTCATATTCAGTAATTCTTCCTCCTCAACCCTGTAGCTTATTTTCTGGATGTGTTCCCATTGCTTAGACTTATTAACCCATGTCACATCACCCTTAGCATGTGCACCTTCATCATCTCATCGGTGTGCCTGAAGTATCTCCTTTGTAATGCCCTTTTCTTTTTCTTAAGAACACATTTCTTTTTTCCATTTGTTCATTGTGCAAAGCTTTGCAAAACACTGTCTATAATCGCACCAGCACTTCCCAAATGTGCTAGAAGCACCTCTTAAAGCTAAGATCCCACACGCCTTCCAGTCACATCCCTACAGTAACTCAGTCACCAACTGGTTTTTCTTTTCAAACTGATGAACTTCAGCTCACAACAGAAGTTCTGCCTGCCACTTTGGGGAGGCACATGCTTGCCCTCTGAGTCTACCGTTACAAAAATTTAACTACAAAGTTTTAGAGCTCATCTTGTGCAATGCATTTATGACCCTCCTCTTCCAGGTTATTGTTTGTGTGTCCCAGGCTGGTTTTACCACAAACACGCCATACATACTCTTACTTTTTATGCCAAGGTCATGGATGAGAAGCACTGTGTGTTTCATGACTCCTGCCTCCAACTCTCTTTTCCCTGCAGTACAAACACCCTCCCTTTCACCAGCTTACAGCCATCTTGCAATTCTTGCATAAACCTCCATCCCTTTGACCCAGTAATTAATCTTCCATATGACTCCATAATAAATCCTTTATGGCAGAGATTAAACAATGAAACTTATCTCTCTAGAGAGAGCTGGTTTATTAAACAGGCTGGTGTGACACTACCTGCCATGGAGCGAACCACATGAAAACGTTATTCAGTTTTTCATGGGTCAGTTAATTCAGTCCTTGCTCAGTGCACGATGTTGTAGGCTCAGCTTGTTCTCTGTATTTTGTTACTAGCCCTGACTTAACAGATTCAATAAAATCCCTGTTACCAGACATTCGGCATTATATGGTAACTTCTTCCCTATTCCAGGATGGAGACCTGCCAGTTCTATTTCTTCAAAATAGCCAAGTTCAGTTACAGCAGTTTTACTTCTGTTCACTTACTGCTACTGCCCTACTGATGTACCTTCACGCTGTAACACTACAAAACTGAACCTTATTTTAGTTTTCGTTTACTTGAAGCATCATAATAATATTACCTTTCTATTCTAACCTTGACTCAGAGCAGACCCACCTCCCCTTCTTTCCTCTTTCTATTAAGTTAGAACCAAAAAGCCCTATAACCTAACACACAGTTGCTTGTACTTCCCTCAAAGGCACAGCTAAGCTTTGCAGTCCGATGCCCTCCAGCTTTCTGATCTGCAAGACACAGATGCCCCTATCACTAAGTTCCTTTCATCCACAGCACAGCTAAACTCAGCAAACCAAGAGACCACCTCTTGCAGCAGTTTGCACAAGCTGCTCCTGGCGCCAGCAGACCTTAGGCTAAATGTACTTCATGGACTTTCATATCAAGCTCAAGACTCACACAGCACCTCAGTCAGTAAAGATTGTGGCTCCTACAAAAGTGCCCAAGCCAAGTATTTTGTACGTAAGTTTTAAACTAGAGTCATTTGCTGTTTTCCAGAAGAGACAATACCATGGCACCCCACACCACACCAACCCCTCTTCTCCCACTGGAGTATCTCCTAGTAAGTATATTAAGGCCAAGGGTCTGTACCAAGAGTCTTTCAGGGGAAGAAGACGCAGATAAAGAAGATCAGTTCCCGAACTATAATAGTTTATAGGACTGAAGAGTGAAAGATGCAATCAGCAGCAGCATAAACATAAAGCTGAATTCCATCAGCACATACTTGACATAGAGATACTGTTAAAATCTGGATGCAGAGTAACCCACTGGAGGGCCATTCATACATTAAGAAATCCAAAAATACAGCCTCACTGCTTAGATGCTTACTTGTCTGCCTACTGACTCATAAGGAGAAAACACAGCAATAAAATCACCAAAACCAAAATGCAGAATACATTGAAGTTCCTGCAAAACCCTACAAAACCACAGTCTAAACTGCATCAAGAGGCAGAGTAACATCCAAGCAGGAATGCAAGTCCCACAACAGCCTAAACATTACAGAGCTTTAGAACTTTAGAAGTGGAGCATCCTCATGCTGCTCCTGCTCCAAAATGCACCTTCAAAGGAAAGCTTATGTGAAGCAGCTTATTACAGAAATTAAAATTTCATTTTAAGGCTCAAGGATTTGCTTTTCTTGTGTCCAAACACTACTGAGCCAAACCAGGCTCATCAGAGGAGTGCCAGGAACACCCTCTACACCCAGTGGCGGCAGCCAAGAATAAAGCTGCCTCTGAGGAAAGAGCTGGGCACCAATGACAAAAATGGCACAAAGGTGAAATCTTCTAGAGCTACAGGGATGGTTAAGCTGGAACAGACCGTTTAGCTCAGGATGTCACCTCAAGGCCAGGGGCAAAACCTGGTTTTTAACTTTGTGCTAAGCAGAGAGAGACCCCCTTGGAACACCCCTTCCAGTCCCTGAGGAATCACACACAGGCTGATGATTTTAACACACCCAGATGAAGCCCATGAACTTGTCTAATACTTCATGAAGCCATTTACACTTTTGTCAATGCAGAGGCTGACAAAAGATCCAGTGCTCTCAAGACTCTCTAAAATAGTCATTCAGACATGAGTTAATTCTTTTCCCTCCAGTGTGTTTAGGAACTGCTCGCATGGAGCAGCTGAACTACGAACTGAGGAAGCATTGCTTTTGTTTAGAATCTCTAAAAGGCAGGCAAGACTTTCAAAAAGCAATTAGTAAGAAACATTCCTCCGTAATTTCAGACTGTAAAGACAAAGGAAAGGGCATACAGTGGAGGTTTGGGGAAGAGCCCAAAGCAAATTAAATAAATTTCATCAGTAATAAATAATACATTTAAAAGATCAAACAAGCAGACATTTAAATAAAATACGAAATAGCCTGGGCCCAACTCTAAAGAGGGTACAAGGTACCTAGAGCTTCCCTCGATCTCCCTGTACTGCCACTCTGTAAGTAAAAAAACATCAATCAAGGCCAGAAAAGGTCACAACGAAGTAAGAAAGGATTTTGCTGACCGCACTCCCAGACATTTTACACCTCACCAAAAGCCCCCAATATCTAATGCTAAACCCTGTGCAGCCCTCCCTAAAGGCGGGTGCCCCACCAACCCCACATCTTGTGACTACTGGGCAGGTCAGGGAGTGCCAGGCAGGCCTCCAAGCACACACAGCTCGTGTCTCTGCATCACCTCCCCAAACCATGCCACCCAAGTAGGACAACCCCACCGTACAGGTTTCTCTCTCCCACAGGACACCTCAGACATCCCCACGCCTCCATGTGACCTGAGCCCATGCTCCACATCTGCTGGGCGGGCCACCAGCACCCTGAGCTCCTCCAGTGCCCACTGCCCTCCTATCTCCCTCATCAGGACCCCGAGCTCCCACTGCTCTCACACCTCTCCCTCCTCAGGGTTCCCCAGCACTCACTGCCCTCCTATCTTCTTCATCAGGACCCCGAGCTCCCACTGCTCTCACACCTCTCCCTCCTCAGGGTTCCCCAGCACCCACTGCCCTCACCTCTCCCTCCTCACGACCCTCAGCGCCCACTGCCCTCACCTCTGTCCCTCCTCAGGCCGCCCAGAGCCCACCGCCCTCACACCTCTCCCGCCTCAGGCCCGAGCACTTCACCGCCTCGTGCTCCAACGGCCCTCCAACAGCTCAACCGAAGCCACCCTGCCCGTCAAGGCGGCCCCGCGCTCCTATTGGCTGCTGCAGCCCCCGCTGTCCTTCCCTTGGCTGCCGGAGGCCAAGGCCCGCCCTGCCGCCACACCCGTGTCCCACCCGTCGTGCCCTGAGGGCAGCGCGGGCCGCGGTGCGCGCTCGGCTGCCCCCGTCCGTTCCTCAGCCCCTGCCCCGAACACCTCCCCTTTGGGACAGCAGCACCGCGGGCCCAGCTTACTGCTGCTTCCCCTCCCTCCCCTCCACCGCCTCACCCGCCCAAGGCACCGCTGGCCGCTCGGAAGCTGCCGGAATCTCGAGGAGTGGGGAAATTGCTACCTTGGCTTCTTCGGCGAGGGGCGGTGTTTTGGGGAAAGCCGTGAAACGTCTTGAAATAATTACCAGTTTGTACAAACGAAAAGTCTTTTGTTTCTTTAAAGGAGAAAAAACAGACGATGCATCGTGGAATTGGAAGCTGCAACTACAGATACTGATGGAATAACTTCTATTCCAGTGTTCAGGGTGGGAGAGAGTAGCAAAGTTACGAACCACCTTGGATCTTCCTGGACTCACAAAGGCAGACGGCTGGCACCAAGCTGGAGGCTGGTGACAATACGGGGTGACAAACACTGCACCAAAACACACGCTTTCAAGATGCCCAACTCACATGTATCCATCCTGTGTGATGAGTCTCTCCCCCCAGTATTCCACTTCCTTGAAACAAATGAGTAATTGACTATTTCAGCCTCTGTTCTGTATTTTTCCTCCTCTTAGAATTCCGTGCCCTCTACCATGAAGACTTGAATCAAAAGCCTCGCCACATACCCCCTCTGCATTCAGAGACAAAAAGGTTAGAACGAACCCACATTTTAGGTTGTTTGGGCTGGTTGGGTTTTTTTCATCTTGCAGACTTCGAGCCAAGTTTTGTGATGGAGGTGTTTGACTCATCGTTTCTAACATTTTAGACTCCCAACAGTAAAGCACGTTAATCTTGGACTCGTTCTGGCAGTAAATGTAACGTGACTCCTCGGGGCTACTGAGCCTTGTGACCGTTCCAGCAACCATCAAAGGGGAGCTGGAGTTCTGAGAAAAATACCGACTGGCAGCGTTTTGCCCCGCACATCATCCTGCCAGTGGTGGGAGCCCGACAGCTTCATCCACAGGGCCAGGGAACAGCTGGGGTCAGAGGCCACCCGAGTCAGCCACATCTAGCAAACACTTTGCTAAACCTTTTCCTGTGAATCCCTTAAGCCCTTGGTGTTCCTGATTATGGAAAGGGAGAGCACTGCTCCACACCCGATCTCTGATCTCTGAAGGGTTAAGCTTCAACAACAATTTCTCAACTGTTTCCTAATCATCTGCCTGCCCTCCCACCTAGGCTGCCATACATACTCAAGCGCTTTTTGCCAGCCGTTTTGCATACGAGAGCAGAAAGAAAACTCTCCAAGAAAGCCTTCACAGGCCTTAGAGAGCATGATGTACTCACACAGGCATCCTGCTGAATGCATTGCAGGATGTGCTTGGCTGGAATCAGGAAGTCTATGAGGTAGTGCAGTCCATCCCCACGGTACGTCTTCTCCACCACATCAAAAACTTGGCACAGAACAGTGGCTGCGGTAGCCTCAAACGGAGGGTAGAGTGCTGATAACGTACTCTGAATGCAGCCGTCCAGTGATTCTGAGTCCTGCCGAGAGAGAAAGTGTTAGTGGTACCAGGGCACGATTTGCCCAACGCCCAGGAGCGCAGCCATCTCCAAATGCAGGAGGAACGAAGATCAAAGGAGCCAAGTGCTGTCCTTTCTAGCTTCTTTTGGCACCAGCGATTCCAGGTAAACACAAAAAAGCTCTCCCAAAACGGGAGTGGAGTGCTTGCAGAGTGCTGCGCACAGCGGCGAGAATTCCCAGCTTTTGCTTACGCAGCAAGTCCTTCTCCTGCCTGCGCGGGGTGGGGCGGCTGTTAGACCACACCACAGCACATGAGCGCGTGCGAGCAAGACAATCATGGGGTGGGCGCATCACCAGCCCCGTATTTTGGGTACACTCCTCGGTGGGCTAAGGGCAGTTGCAGTGGACTGAAGCTCCTCAGCCTCCTGCGCTCTGGAGTTCCAGCACAGGATAAGGTGCCACAGCTGTTTGGTCCTGTGGAAAGCCATTCACCAGTGCGACTCCTCATTATTCAAAGCTGTTTGCCTCTCATGAAAGGCTCCACTCCAGGAGCCAGGAATTTTCTGCAGTGCGAGATGCCTCACACCAGGATTCACACACTGTGTGTGAACAGGGCTGCCTATGGTCCCTGAGCACACCCATTGATACCTAGGATGCCTGTTCAGGGGGATCAGAGGCAATGGCTTCCCTGAATCCACCTTCATTTGGGAGAACCTGCCAGCCAGAGCCTGCCCAGAGTGTCAGGACCAATTCCAGTGCCGGAGGCCAAATTCTGAGTTATTGCATGGGTGTAAATCAAGAGAGCTTGCCAAAAAAGTAACAATAAAAAAAATATAAAGCTGTACATATCTGGAGAGACGATCAGGATCGCTCCTTTCTTTTCTATTTTAGAGGGGATCCCTTGGGCTAACTTACAGCCAGTGGGATTAAGTTTTGCTACAAAACCAAATGAAAGTTTACTCAGGTGTCTGGCCAGATCCTCATCTGATCTAAATCCACCTCCTTTCACTAGAAACAAGAAAAGCACTTCAGCTGCTGGCCCAAAAGCCCTAAAGCCTCCTGTAGAACAGGAACAACTGCACGGACATGCCTGAAAACACACTTCAGTCCCACAGCAAGACTGGGAGAGAAGGTTAAACAAAGCAGTGCCACAAGAGCTTATGCCACAAACGGGGAACAGTAGAACGAGGGGATCAGGAAGAAACAAACCATTTCACTGCTTCCACTTCATGGCAGCACATCACTGCAGATGCCTCCACTGGCCTGAGAAAGTTCAAAAGTCTCAGAGTAAGTCTGAACTGACCTGCAGCCCAGCAGAAATGATGCTCCTCACACAAGCCTTCCCCTCTGACAGCTTAACAATCTCCAAGTTCCTCCTTTAGAGGGTTAGGTGTTTTAAGCACAGTATAAACTCCCTGCTCTGATGTTAAGCCGCCTTGTGAGACAGCCTGTGGGACTGCCCAGGTGATGCCTCCACAGTCCCTGCCTGCAATGAGCTGGCAGAACTCTGGTGACAGGCAAACCACACACTGCCTGTGGGACAGTACTGCTTCCTTACCTTTTCTGCTGTTTCTCTTGATGTCAGCAACAAGCAAGGCTAGATGGCAGCAGGCCCCTAAAGTGCCCATACCTTTTCTGGGAGACCAGCTGCCTCCTGCAATACTCCTCAAGGCCAATGCAACCAGATAAACAGAGGTTAAGGAGCTATTTTTCATACTCATGGAATCATAGATTATCCTGAGTTGAAATTCTTAATCCAATAGTCTTAACCCAAGAATTCCAAAAGCAGGAGCCCTAAGTGCATACTACCAAGTACTGAATTCTAGGGATGAGCATTTAACCCCAATTCAAAATAGAAGAAAGCTGTTTTAAACAACTTACTTTCCACTCAGAAAAATAATAACCTCTGTTGAGACCAACCTGTCCCAGCAAGTGCCTGTGACCTAGTCAGACAAAACTGGCCTTCACACAGGTGCTCTCCCACCCCACTGGTCACCTGCTTGGGCATTATCACTGTAGCATTGCTGCTGGCAGCATTTGACAACAATCTCTCTCTGACTCTCCACAGCCCACAAGTTCAAAATATCAGTCAAAACCAGCGGGAGTTGGTTCTGTGCCATCTTCTGTCCCCATGCCCTGCTTGAGCAAAATTCTTTCAGATATCAATCCCTCCCAAAAATAAATCTGTTAAATTTACTGTTGCAAATAAAACAAAGAAGTCAAAATATTTGCACATGAGTCAGTGCATCGCTCTAAGGTTCTCACACCATTCCTGCTGCCTTAGCCTTCACAAAACAATTATTAACATTGGCACTAAATCAAAAATCCTTTATATGGTTAAAATAAACCAGGTCGTACATTATCCTTCCTTTAGTAAAATACAGAATAACCATAGCCTGTAGCCATTGCAGAGTGCAGTGCTAACTGCACTCCAGAGCACAGAGGCTTTATCTCCCTCTGGCTAGACTATACCACAAAGCCATGATAGCTATGTAGGTTTCTAAGTGATAGAGAGACGGTTTCAACCACTACCTTTTGGTAGAAAGAGATGTTTGCACCAATCTCTGCTAATTCTGCAGGAAAAGCCCCAAACAGGAAGTAGATTCCCACACCCCACCATGCTGCATGGGATTGTAGCCCCAGCATCCTTGGGAGGCTACAGAACAAGGATGGATGCAGCCTCTGTGTGCCGCAGATAAACGTGGAGGTGACAGTGCTTTTCAGTGCTCCCACGCAGGATGGTCACCCAGGGACAGCTCCTGTCTGGATGGAGGCTGAAACATGGCAGAAGGTAGAACACGGCAGAGCTTGGAGCCTCCAACAGCAACAGATTCTCCTTCAATAAGGGACTCATTAACCCAGCTCACAATCCTAGGGATGGGGCTGCGTATTCGGACTAATTAACTTCTCAGATTGCAGAGGGGCTGGAAGAAAGCACCTCAGCCAGGACTGCAAGAGGCCTCATGGTCCTGCTGTGGAATGCCAGAGCACAGATGGGCAGCCTCACACATCTGCAGGCAGGGCCAGCTGCCATGCACGTGGAGGAGACAGGGTTTGCAGGCACAGGGAACTCATATAAACCAGAGAAGGGGATGGTGCCCTGTGGTCCTGAGGCTGATAAACCTGAAGTCTAGAGCCCATCTCACCTACAAACAACATCGTGGAATCATAGAATGAGTAAGGTTGGAAGGGATCACTGGAAGTCATGTAGTCCAACCTCCCTGCTCCAGGGTCCCCTAGACCATACTAGGAGCCCCCTAGACCCCTGCAGGCTGCCCTAGAGCACGTTACTCCTGACAGCTTTTGAGTATCTCCAGAGAAGGAGACTCCACAATCTCTGGGCAACTTTGTTCAGAGGTTCCATCCCTTATCTCAAACAGGTGATGTAACCCCCAGCAGGCACGAGGACAAACTTCTGTGACCCGGGATGAGTGAACAGCACCTGGGGAGCAGGAGAACGAGCTAAACCGAACAAGGATCCACAAGAGGGGGCACTCCTGCCCCTGGAACCCTTCCATTACAACCAGCCCACAGCGGCCCCCAAGAGCTGGCAGAGCCTGGCACAGGAGTTTCCTGAAAAAAACAGCCTCCTTCAGGGACTGCAAATTTCAAGCTTCCCTGCCTCCAACACTGTTGCCACATCCCTCTCACAGGAAAGGTCCTGGACATGTGCCCCTTTTCAGCCACTGGGCACAAACACCAACAGGAGCACTTTCCGAGAAAGCCAAAGAGCATCTCCCCAAGCAAAAGGAGTCTTGGGATTCAAATGATTCTTTGTCAATAGCATGGGAGGACCTATAAACTCCAGCTCACTGCCACCACTCCACCACACCTCCCAAAAGAGAAACACGCTTTTAAAATAACTCCTCTATAAATCAAGGCGCTAAATAAAGCCCAGGTTAAGGTCACGTCCGGCCAAACTGGCTTTCACTGCTGCTCAGCTGGGAGCCAGCTGCTGGTGCAGGGGCTGGAGCACAGGGAGGGAAGAGGAAAGCACCACATGGGGATGGGATGGGATAGGCTCCACAGGCTGAGCCGTGTGACAGGAACAAGCTAGCATGGTCCCACCCAGGAGGCCAGGGGAGCAGTGAGAACTCAGGAGGACTTCACAGCTGGCAGAGGGCTTGGGTCTGAACAGTGGGGTGAGTGGGCTGCCCTCCCTCCCCTGCATATCACAGGAGCCACAGATGCTGTGACAAATAGAACAATAGAGACTGCTGTGGCAAAGTTCTGCTGCTCAGCCCTTAGAGCCCCACTCCGTCACAAACTGCAGCAAGAACCAGGAGTCAATCAGAAATGAGGCTGCAAGTGCCTGGGCAGAAGAGGAGCCTAGCAGCTGTTGAAACCCTGCTCAGGGGACACATCTACTTCTCCTGGTGCTAGCAGACACTGCAGGATGGGAGAGGAGCCTGTTATGAGGCATCTGGAGTAACCAGGAGCTTCTTGGGCTTTTCTAGGTGCACTCATTGAATTGTCTGCCTACCTTTGTGGGCATGAAGAGAGCAACATAGCAGCTCCAGCCACTGGGAACTCCTGTCATTCTACATTTCTTTCTGACTCAGGACTGAACTTCTTCCTCTTTGGGACCTACTGCTTACCAATTAAGTCTGAACCCTGAAGAACCTCCTACAGGTTTGGAGAACAAGAAGTCAGCCTGCCTGGGGAGCAGAGAGATCATCCCCAGGGCTACACACACACTTCACACAGCATCAGAACACCTGTGTTCTTCAAGCAAGAGACAGCAACCCAAGTGGCTCAGGAAAATGTAAGTCAGTGAAGGGGAGGGCTGCAATGCTGCTGGACCCACCTGGGACCACAGGCCTAGGCAGCATTTTTCCTACAACTCACCCAAGCACTTTGCTCGTTTTGCCTACAAAGTATTCAGTCTTGGTCAAGATGAACATGAAGATGCACAGATCTTCCCTGCTGACAGCACAGATGCTGTCTGCAGACTACTAAAAAAGGTTGTTTTGGTGAGACCAGACTAACAGTTTGACTAACCCATGACTTATGGCAGACAACGCTCCTTTCCAGCAGGCTGGACTGGCCCATGTAGCACGGTGAGGATTCATCTTGCAACAGGAATTTAGCTAAAGAACCTACAGCTCTGCTCTCAGAAACCTACACCCTCATTTGAGCTGCCAAAGAATGAAACTACATGTCCCAAAGTGCCCCAGTTAAATCCAGAGCTTGCCGTGGCTTGGCAGAGCAAGGAGCATAGCTGGGCAGTGGAGCCGAGCCCGGTGAGGCTGCGAGCGCAGCGAGTGGTGCCCGTGGTACACCCAGCTCTGAGTCATCGAGCGTCTCGGCTCCCGCTCAGCAGGGAGGCCTTGCCAGGAGCTCCCGCAACTTTGCCCTTCTTCTGCCGGCTGCCCAGAGCCTGGCCACGTCCTGCACGCACCCGCTTTCTCCCCTCTTGCCCAGGTGCCAAGACATAGTGCGAAGGCAGGACAGGAGAGACCAGAGTGTGCAAAGGTGAGGGGAGGAAATGACCCAACCCTCCCACACCCCAGACTGGAAAGTAGAAGTAACAGCAAAACTGGGGAGAGGCAGAGCTCCCAGCAGCACAACACAGCGCCTGCCCATGGCTCCCAGCCAGCTTTGGGACTGGGGGAAAAGGAGCTCACAGCAGGCGCTGAGCAGGGCCGGGTTAGCTGGTCCCGCCGCCAGCAAAGGCTGCTGTGCTGCACCGCTTGGCTGGGGCTGCTCAGCTCTCAGCTGACGTGACAAACCTCATTTCCAGTAAAAACAGTCCTCTGGGCTTTCCATGAAGCCTTTCCACTTTCTGACACAAAGCCGAAAGACAGGCTGCTTTGCCTTTAAATAAAAGAGACATTTCTATGTTCAGAAAGGTCTTTGGCTAAAAACAAGGCTTGTTTTTCAGACAAAATTTGAGATTTCCCACTCCGTTGCTGCAGAGAGGAGAACCCTCCCAGCCCCATTTCCTGAGCTCTTCTAATCACAGCGGCAATGAGTTCAAGAGAGAAAAATCTTCCCAGAGCAAGTGCCAGCTCCCCCCTCTGCTGCTTGCTCTGAGGCTCAGGGGGAGGCTGAGAAGAGGGCGCCTGCCTTCAGCACCCTGTCTTCCTCTGGATAAAATAATGTATTATTAAGTGGTGCAGCTATAGAGGTAGGCATTCCCACTCCTGTAATTACACCACCTTCCTGTGAGATAACCAAGAACAGCTCTACATGCTCTTTGGGCTATTGTTTTAGGCTTTCCAGGGAGAAAAGCACAGCACCCAGTTCCACTTGGGAGGCAAGTGTTTGCAGTCTCACCCAGGCCAGCTTTGCTGAAGGGCTGTACCTCCAAAAGGAAGCTGCTTTCTGCATGCTGCCATGGCATCCCTTGCAGAGGGCATGGCTGTAGGCTGGCTCAGCTCCCCTGCCACTAGGGCAGGCAGGACTGCTCCACAGCCTGTGGATAAACCAGCTCCTACAGATTTGCAGGGAGTGGTGCTCTGCAGACAGAGCTGAGAGAATCATTTCCAGATGCCTCCCTCTGTTCTCCCAGCCCTACTCCGTGTTGACGCGGCTGCGGCAGCCAAAGCAGCTCCTACTGGGCAGCACACAGGATTATCATTCCAGGCACTGCAGGAAAACAAGCGCTTGGAAGCGATTAACTCATGATCTCTCATTTAATTAAACAAAGGGAAAAATGATGTATTTGCTTTTCAGCTCCGAGGTCCCTGTTCTGCGCATGCTGTAGGTCTGGGCGTGCGCAGCTGGGGAAACGCAGGCTCAAAGCTGGGTGATCTCCCCAAGCTCAGGCTTGGTTTGTTTTCACTCAAGAGGGACGCCCCAGATTGATCTGAAAGTGAAGCATGACCTCCTATGAGCTTCGAGCTTTGGAGTGCACAGTTACAGCAATGCTGTCCTGATGCTGGAGCAAAAGGCAGGGAATAGCAGGCAGCAGAGGCAGCCTAGTTCAGGTACATCTCTGGCTCTGCACCACACTGCAGGTGGCCTAACACAGGCATTATCATATGGCAACATGACTGGTCACCTGAGCCTGCTCCCCAGCCCAAGACCCCTGTTTACTTGGGCCTAATACAGCACCTTCCCCCTAATTCACCTTACTCCTCTCTACCCCTTCAGGTTTTTGTATTCCAGCTTTTCTGGAAGAGAGCTTGTAACTTTCTCCTTTGTCTGTGCAACCTCCAACACATCGGAAGAGCTGCTGACAACTGCTGAAGATTAAAGGGGCCAAAGTGGGAGTGACCCACAAGCCAAAAAAGTTGTCTTTTAGTCAGAGAGAGGAAGAACTGGGAAATGGAGATAAGCATTTCCTCACAGGGACACGTCTTGCTCCCAAATGAGTTCTCAATGTACTGAGCAGGAGGTAGGTCTTATCCATAGCAACAAATGAGCCCTGCTCTCAAAGACCAGTTACTTTCTATTAGAAATAGATCAAGGAGATGATATAGGTGTTTAAAGGGCAACTGAGTGAACAGATCAAAGCCCTGTCCTTAAACAGACATCTTCCAGCTGAAGCAAGGGCCTGCAAGTGGATGAAAAGAGCTGTGTATAAAACATCATCCTACAGCTGGACACCAGCTTAATCTGTTTTAGTTTAATCAAGGGATTAGGTCCTTAATCTGAAATAACTGTCTAAGCACAGATTTATTTTTTTTTAAATATCACTGGCATAGCTCTAATAATGCAATTAATTAACCAGGTTGTACTCCGTGTGATGCAAAGCTTTGGGTAATTTTAGAACAACCTTCCCAGCAACAGACTCATGCTGGAAGAGCGTGAGTGCAGGCAGCCATAGTTTCACTGCCCGTTGTTACCCATGTGCACCTTCCCACCTCCTCAAGACTGCCTGGAGCTCTCCTCTTCACTCCCGCTGCCAGACTGCACAGGCTGCCCTGCCTTGGGCACCGACACTCTGCCCGTGGCACCATATGCCACAGTCCAGCCAGGGACCTCCACATTCCAAGTGTCATGTTCCTACAACAGGCTCAGACAAGGCTTGCTAAATCCTGTAAGATATCACAGACAGAGCCAAGAATTTCACAGGCCACTTCTATACAAGACAAGTCCTGAGCCACTGCAGCCGACTCCCTTTCTTTATAAGGCTCTTTCTGCAAATGCACTAAAAACCTTTCTCTCTGCTATCCAACAAAAGAATTTGCTTGAGCTCATTCACCGTATTATTAGTGACACCATTTGCTCGGCTCTCAACTTCAGGCATTGGCATCCATCTGGCAACCCAACCCAAGCAGCAGCATGTTGTGCCCTTTCTCATTTCTGCCTAATGGGTACCAACTAATAGGGCACTCCAGGCAGATGAAAGATTTCTTTATACCAGCCAGCTATAAAATACCCTAAGTAAATTCTTCACCAAACAGGTCAGCTCATTTTAACACCTTTTAGTCAGAGGCATTAGGCCACAGCCAACCCCTTGTGTTCAGACATCCATCTGGGGGCATCTTACAACAGATGGGCAGCCGCCTGTGCTCAAAAAGAAAATGATAATCCTTCATCAGGCCAGCTGATGAGTGCCAAAAACGATCTTCATGGGGTCAGTATTTAGATTATTAGTTCTGTGCCAGCGTTGCACACATTCTGGACTCACATTCAGATCTCACCCCTTCCCTTTGCAAGGTGCATGAGCTGCTGCACAGACTCCCTTTGGGGGCTGGTGGATTCTCCATGTCTTGCAACCTCCATAATTGAGGGTGGATGCCACAGAAAAATGATCCTGTTTTAGTTAAAGAGCTCCCAGACTCCATATGGGAGCTAGGTAACACTCTATGGTCCCAATATCCCGTAACAGATGAGCCATAGTTCCTTTAGGCCTTAAACACACTGTACTACCATGTGCTCATGAAATACAAGTCCTGCTATTTTAGAGGGGGACAGAAACTGCTCTGAAGCAGAGCTGCAATTCCAGGAGGGGATGGCTGAGCATATGAGAAAACAGTAAGTGCAGAAGGACCTTCCTTGGAGGAGCATGTCCCTGCACACCATTGATAGGAGAAAGCATCCAGCAGCAGTGATCAGATGCCTCTTAGGAAGAGGCCGTGAGGAAGGATGAGCCAGAAGGACAGAGCAGGCAGCTCAGAGATGTCCATGGCTATGCCAGCTCAGCCATGGCCACTCCAAGAAGCATCAGTCTGTGCTGAAGAAGGGAGAAGTGTTCCTGGTCAGAGGGACCAAGATTTGTTCCAAGACTCTCTGAGCTCACTGGGGAACAGACACATGTGTGCTCAAGTTCTCCTCCTGCCCCTAAGCAGCAAACCTGGGACAGATTGAGATGAAAACATTTCCCCTACATTTGGATACAGCACTAAATGCATGCCTCCCGGAAAGCTAAGTAAATCAGTCATAAATTCAGGGCATTTCTTTCATTAAACTCCCGCGTTAGAAAGCGGTGAACACAGGCTTTTAAAGCTACTCCCTTTATAGATTTTTTTTCCCAAACAGAAAACAGTCTCACGTGTCCCATTATTTCCATACATATCAAAGGAGGGTGGAGATTTAACTAGCAATTTCTAAAAGATCTTTGTGCACAGAAGGGATGTATGCCAAAACGTGGGTGGTTATAAGCCCAAACACAAAGGAGAATACATCCACAGGCATTTTTCCCCTTGATCCATTAACGGGTCTGCATACCAGCCTCCTGAGCATATGAGAGGGACCTTGTTCAAAAGGTAAATGTATTCAGCAAGATGACAACAGACAGCAAATAACCCACGTCCTTTAACCATGTTGGAGGCTCAGCAACGCTGGGGTTTTGTTGGGAGGCACTGAGACTTGACAAGCAGCCTCAGGGAAGGTATCCTCCTGAAGGAACCTGCTCAGGAAGCCTCTGCCACACCTAATACAGGCTGCAAAGCTCAAGGTGGACACCTAGCTAAGGTCACCAGAACTCCAGCAGCTTTCCTTCTCTGCAGCATGCCAACCACAGCAGTGTGCCCCATTGCAGGTGACCATAATGCCCCACAGAGACTCCCCTTTACCACATCCACCAGTGTCCAGGAGGAGCACATACAAGTCTTCTCTTCAGCTGAGCCATTTGATTCCATTCAAATCAATGGCTGGTTGCACCAGCTGAAGCAAGGGTTCATACTAGGCTTCCCAGGCTGATAGCAGGATGGCAAATCTGAGCAGACAGAAAGACTTTCAGATTCATTCTGTGCTGCTTTGATCTTGGAAGTTTTGGCTTCGTGTCCACTGATGCAAAAAATAGGATACACATGAAACAAGCACTCACCACAAAAAAGGCCCCATTTTTTGTTAATATTTTAATGAAAGACTAAGCCAGCCAACAGAGATGAGGCAATTGGTGTGGCAGAGAGGTATTAGCATGGTCAAACCTTCAGAATCAACAAGGGCATGTCCACTCACTTCTCTGAGCGGCAAACCAGGTACTATGAGTGGTGCAAAAAACACAGAGCATCCCATGGCCAGAAGTGGGCAGCTTTACCCTGGCAAGCTCTCCTTGCTTTTTTCTTCAGTCAGCAACATATCTGGTCCCAGTGCTACTACTCGCTTTTTCAGACCTTGGCTACACTGAGCTCTGCAGGACTGGAACAGAGGGTTCCATCATGCATAGACAGCCAAGAACAGGAACAAAAAGTGCTCTGGTATGAGTGCCTACAGGGGGGTTCAGCTTATACTTTCTGCAGAAAACACCTTGATTGTTTCAACAGAGATATTTTCAACACTTGAGTGCTAAAGAAGCCTGTAGCCCCTGTGATGTGACTTCCACCCACACTCAGCACCAATGCTCAGGTTAAGGCTGTGCACAGCCTGTAGGATGGTTCAAGTTTTACACAGATTGGTTGCAGACAGGGTCACGTTTGAGAGGCAACTAGAAAATGAGACCCTGTGAGCTGAGCACCGTGCCTGTGCTCTAGAATTTAGAGGCAGACGTGCTGGCTATCTTGTCTGAAGTGACCAGCCACGAAATGCTGACAAGGCTCTCACATTATGATCTCTTCTGCTAGCAAGATATGCCCTCAGAGCCAACTGCCCATGGGGGTAGGTGCCCAGCAGCACTGCCAGAGGGGGTTATGCTACAGGACGCTGGTTTTCAGAAAATAAGCGCTGACACTCAGCATAGAGTCCTCCTTGGACACCTGCATTGTCTCACCGTAAGCATCTGCTGTCTTGCATTCCCATGTGGTACTAGAATACATTTGGCAATTCCTGTGTGGAGATACCTGGATGCAGCTGGCCTGTCACTTGCATTTAGCCATTATTTTTATTGTTACGAGGAACAGCATGTTCACCTGCCCAGTGCTTTTAAAAAGAGGCTGGGCAAAATGCAAGTTGTCAACCTTGTTACCCCAGAGGAGGTGCTTTCAAACTGCTTCCATGTGCTCAGGATTATGTCTCTGGACTTTGTCTGTGTTCCAACATCTTGCTCATGGCTTTGGCACAGAAATAAAGAAAGAAGATCCCCAATGCTTAAAGCTCTTTGTTATTCCCAGACTCATTTCCTTCCCACCCTGGGAGAAGACATAACTGGAGGATAAAAGACCCTATTTTCTGCTGAAACCCATCCTGTCTCCTACCGGCATAGAGGTACCACCAGAGCTTCTCTGCAGGAAGCACCAGGAAAGGTGAATCCTGGGAATACCAGGGAATGGAGATAGATCCCAAGTCACAAAAGCCATGATGGGTGAGCAAGGTAGAGCCCAGCCAGGTTCCTGCCTTGCTTTCACCATGGGGTTTCCACAGCTGCAGAAGTCACTTCTAGTGGAAGTGGGCTACTTTGGCCCAAGGTGCCTCACCTATTTGGTGCTTTGGGCATCCTCCAGCTGCCACAACCCTACATACCCATACACACACATCAGCTCTAACACTGAAACCCCATGAAGAGGAATCACCCGCCTCACACAGAGCAGGGCAGCCAGCAGTTGTGCCTTGCCAGACCTCCATCAGGAGCCAAGTCTCCAAGAGTCCTGCAGACTGCTGGAGGCCATGGAAGGTCTCCTGCAAGCCAGCAGACTGACACACATTCACTGAGATCCAAATCTTTTGCCTGCAGGGTTTGTTTGATTTACCAGGACACAAAAAACTCAAGTCCATCAGAACAGCTTGGAGCTACCGTCACAACTTGGTTTCTCATACAAATGCACCTCCCAAAATGCAGATTGGTCTACCACAGCATTGAGAACAGACACCTGCCATGGACCAGAGGTGTCCACAATGTGGCCAGCACTCATTGCTGTGTCTGGTGCAGCTTGGCCTCTGGTTCCTGTTCCTTCCAGCTGCACTCAGCACCTGAGAGGCACACGATCCCTCTTCAGCAATGATACATGGTCCTTGAATGCCCAACCATCTGGACTGCTCCACACAAAGGCCCCTGCTTGACAGCTTTTGCATCACACATTAGAACAACATCAAGGAGGACCTGAACTGGGGCTGAAGCACTTGGGAATCAGAAAGACACCTCCAACTTGAAGGAGCAGAGTAGCAGCAGCCAGTCTCTGCCTCAGGCCTCCCAGGGCAGAGTTTCACAAGCACTGCTCCAGCCCATATGGCAAAATGCAGCCCATGGGACTACAAGGGATGGCACCAACCCTGCACAACCCCAAACAGTGCTCTCCTTCGATTTCAACTTCATAATATAACCTGCATAGACCAAAAATTCCCAGGAACACACTAGGCATGGGGTGAGGGAAAGAGGTCTTCTGACTGGGGTGGGGAAGTAGAAGTGAGATGCCTGCAGGCCTCCACAGAAGGATGGCAGAGGAGAGCACACCATAGCTCTGACAGGCACGTGAGGGTAAAGAGCACCACAGGATGCTCTGCAGAGGAGCTGGAGGGTGGCAAAGGAAAAGGACATGGGTCTATAAACTTAGCTCAACTTCCAGAAGCCAGAAGTTGATCAATTCATCCTTCAATTAAAGCCAGGTTTCTCCAGGCTCAGAAGCTGAACTTTTAAGAAAGAGCAAGTCACTGCCAGGCACAGCAGCAATGCAAGCTGCTTGAGCCCCTCATGGACTTTGTTCCCTTTGCTGTGGGGAAGTGGCCCATGACATAGCAGGACACCTCCAGGAGATTTGGGGCTGCTGGGCACGTGGATCTCAGCCCGAGCCTAGGAACAAACCATCAGAAGCTGACTGGTGCTCAGTGGGATGTCACCACAGGGCCAGCAATCCCTCCAGCTGCTGACAGCCCAGGGCTGGGCACCTCTGTTTGCAGGGCAGTGCCAGTGTGGCTGGGCAGGGGACAGCCCTGCAGCCACTCCCAGGGAGTCTGGGTACTCAGCTGCCCACTGGGCTCACCATCCTTTCCCCTCTCCAAGCAAGGATCCCCATGTGCAGAACTTTACACTGAAAAGGAAGGGTCCCTGCCCAGCTTCAGGGATTCTCTGGATGCTCACCCTGGGCAGGAGAAAAGGCTCTGAAAGAGGGCAATGCCCAGAGCCACAGAGCAGGATTGGCAAAGAGTGAGGGCAGGAGGAGAGCCCAGCATCCAGGCAGCACAAAAGACAAGGCTCTGCCCGAACTGACCCATCCCAGCTTCTCGCTCCAGCGCCGTACCCCGATAGGCACCTCGCAGGGGTCAGTGCCAACAAGAAGTCCGTGTCCCTGCAGCCACCGCCCAGGACTGGCACCAAGAGTACAGTGTGCCACTCGAGTAACGGGAAATGCCAAAAGAGCTGTTTCCCACTCCCAGCATTAGCGCCGTGCGCTGGCTCCGGGCAGGCTGCCCCGATAGCAGCTTCATCCCGCACAGCCCTGCTCGTGCCCAGGGCAAGAGCCCTTCGCAAAGATTTCCTTACCATGTTCCCGGCCTCCTTTATTCCCCCTCACTTCCAAAGACAGCGTTTTTTCTCTTTTTCCTCCATGTGTGCGACGGGGCGTCTCCTCTCCCCTCCGACGTGAACCACCGAAGCACTTTGAGTTCTGGACTGTAATCCAAGCCCTCACCGCCCCCAGCACAGCTCCAACTAATCTAACTCATGACACTACCGGGGCTGAGCAGGGGACCTCGAAGGTTTCTCTGACAGCCAACTCCAGCGCTAGACGGCAGAGGGGCATAGCGAGAGCAGGGTGCCGCATCCCCCAGCCCTGCGGGGACCTTACGGACACGGGCAGAGCCAGAAGCGCTCCCGGGCTGCTCCTTACGGCATCGCTGCCGTCCGCGTCCCTCAGAGCGCCTGGCCCGCCGCACAGACCTGCTTAATGCAGACGCGTCGTGGCAGGGAGCTGCCTTCGCCCGGGAAGATCTGAATAACTGCTAGAGGAGAATAAGGCAGGCATCCCGAGAAGGTCTCCAGCTTCCCAAAGAGGTTTCCAGCAAAATCCTCCCCCCTCGCCTCCTCTCGGCTTGTTTTTCTCTAAGTCCAGAGAAGTTTCTCAACTCCACGAGATCCTGAGGCACCGCCGCAGGTTAAGTAAAATGCCGAGAAATACAGGGAGATCGCTCTGAAGTATTGTTTTTCTAACTTCTAGAAGGAAAACAGAGAGCAGTGACCGCTTCAGGCAACAGCAACAAACTGCATTGGGATCGGGCGAGAGATGTGGAGACCTCACCCCCTCCCAAAGGAGGAAGTAATTTAACACGGCAAGTTTCTCCACCCCTCCATTAATTGTTTAAGATGGCCAGGGGCCAAAATACTGCCCGAGCAGTGGGGAAGGTCACCAAACAGGCAGGCAGCGGCCTCCAGAAGTGACAACGGGAAAGGGCAGAGCCACAGAGGCGGAGAGAGAGGAGAGAGGCAGGTGCCGCGGGGCATCCCAGGATCTGCTGACACACAAAGGCTTTGTGTAACGGGAAGCAGGGCGGGAAGTGACACACAGACAAAACCTTAGAGCCCTGGGCACGACATGCAGGGCCTGGGACCAGAAACTGCCTCCTCAGCCTGAGCAGTGCATGGTCTCAGCAGCGTCGGTTGGGACTGACCCTCCATCAAGGAGTTCACAATGCTGGAATTTGGTTGTCCCCACTTACGGGAGAGGTCACACAAACCAATCCATCCCAAGAGACAGGGTGACTCGGGCAGGACGTGAGGACCTACAGCAGAAGGGAAGACATCTTCTCCTGCATTAACAAGTAGAACAGCAACGGGTACTTGCCTGCTGAAGCTGGAGCAACTGCTACCAACACCTCTGCTGCCTTGGGCAGAGAGGCAGAGTCCCACAGCCTTCCCAAACCCTGCTCCACAGGGCCAGCAGCAGAGGCCACATGAGCTAGTCCAGCTCAAGACCACCTTCAGATACTCCTCTCCCAGACAGGACTGCCAACAGTTTGCCCTAAACCCCATGCATATGATGGCCTCATCACGTTTCCTTCCAGACCTAACCAGCAGCCAGGAGTTTGAGCAGCCCCAAAGCCAACCATTCAATCCACCAGCTGCTTGATGTGCTGCTGCATTTCCTGTTGGCAGCAAGGCTGGATGACAGAACCTGCAGGGTTGCAGTTTGCTTTCCTTAAGCCAAAGAGATGTCCTCCTAGAAGGGGCTGTGACAGTGACCAGAGCTGAGCAGCTCCCTCACTGTTCAGCACTTGGCTTGCAAACAGCCTGTGCTGTTAGAGGCTCCCCCATGGCCCTGAACAGCCTGTCACCTTCTCCCCACAGCAGCACTGCCTCTGTAGGCAGTGTCCATGTCAGGTGACTGCAGTTGCTAATGCCAAACCAGGTGAAGGAGAGCATCCTTGCCACCTCAACAAGTATTAACAACCCAGCACAGGCACAATCTAGTTGTCATCTGCAACAACTAATTTGAGATCTTAGATCTTGTCTGCAGATGCAAGAGAGCCTTTCTTTCCCCCTCATATTCATATCAGGAGGATGAGGAGCCTGGCATACTTACCCAGCAGATCCTCTGACCACAAATTTCAGGGTCTGCATAGGCTACATTTGCAGAGTAGCTTTGCCCTTCATCTATTCCCCCGGTACGTCTACCAGGCAATGAGCAGGGCTACATTTAGCTAACCTTTGCAATATCTTCCTGCAGGTGCTGGGAGTTTCCCTAGGGACCAACCCACTCCCAGAGAGGAGGGAGCACCAAGAGCGATGTCTCTGCAGCACGCACGTGACTGGCCATGACAAGCTTTGTGCTATCAGAAGTACCAGGCTATTTCTGTTGGAGGCATATCCCCATCACAGAATAAAAGGAGGTAGAAGAGATCCAACATGCCTCTCACATCCACATGTTTTATGGAAACGTCCCTGCTGTTTCTACAACTGCAACATTACATGTAGGTTTCCTTTCAAGAGGCCATGGCTGCCCAGGGCTAACCCAAATTGTAGAATCATAGAGAAATCCTGGGCTGGGAGGGACCCACGGTGATCAAATCAAACTCATTGTTCTGCACAGGGCAACCCCAAAAATTATACCATGTGTGATTGTGCCATCCTTGCACGCAACCATTTTTATCCAGCAAACAGGTCACTGCGATTACTGTGGAGTCTGCAGAGGGACCAGTCTCCAAGTAGAGATCTGAAGTCTCAAACGAGTCTGGCCATCAGCAGCCTGGGCTCTTCGGGGCTATTCTAGTTGCAGGCCAAAGCTCCTGCTCCTTCAGGGGGGCTACTGCACAAGCCAGGAGCTACTTCACCTTAGAAACAGAGTCACATGCTCCTCAGGCAGCACAAAGGGCAATGCAGAGCCATTGCTGGGACATCCCCAGAGCCCATGGGGATGAAGGGGTTGGAGCAGAGAACCTGCTCCCATGCTGTTAGTGCACCGGTCAAGTCTCCTACACCCAGACCTTTGGCAGCAGATCCAGGGTGAGCAGCTTTTGGCTTTCCTCACTCCTTCAGGTGGCTTGCACAGGCCTGGGAGCACAAGGTTGTCATCTCTTTTAGTTCTGAGTTAGCAGGTAAGACACTGTCAAGCCACCTAATTCCAGCTCTTTGATGGCCAGAAAGAGAAAAGTGACACTTTTCTCACAGAAAGAGAAAAGTGGTGTAGGAGCTTGCAGCATCCCCATAAACAGATAAGGAAGGCACCACATAGGTACTCAGAGCCTTGTTCCTTTCCCATTTTCCATGACAAAAGAAAGCTCTCCACGAGCTCTCAAGCCAGCACCACTCAGAATGATGCAGGGAAATCGGAGGCGCCATTTATAGAGGCTGTCAAACACAAGAGCAGCTTAGAGCCCAATCTCACACCTCCTCCCTTTCCTACCCTGCACTTAAAGCTCAGGACCACCTTCCCCCATATGGATTTCCAGGCTGAAGAGCCTGAGTTCAGCTCACCCCCATCCCAGCTGGAGGCAGTGACGTGATTTCCTGTGCCATGGCACGGTGCTAAGGGGAACATCGCACTGCTGTTTACTCGTGGCTGGATCCTAATATAGTTTCCTTTTTTTTAATTGCAAAATGGCCTTTCCCTCTTCTGCATTGTAGATCCATTTCCCACACAAGCACATGGGAGACAGCTGTAGCCAGCATTTCAGTGGGTGTTAAAAAGCCCCTCTTGACTGAGGCTGACAACAATGCTGTGCTTGTTCCCAGCACAGTCTCACTCTGTCTCCTCGCAGGAGCAGCTCCTCGCTCCTGCACGAGGCCTGCACGTTACTCAGGGTTGGTTTAATTGCTGAAGCCACTGCAAAAGGCTGCTGTCATCCAGGCTGGCAGAGACCTAGGTCCCCCAGCTTCCATCCAGCAGACCTGAGTCCTTTGCGTGGATTGAGGGGCAATTTTACACCAAGGGAACTGCTTTGGTACCCACCTTCAGCAGCAGCTGACTATTGCTAAGCACAGCCTGTCCCAGAGGTGAATTATAGCAAAAGGCAGCAAACACTGACATTAGGAAGGATGGGAGCCAACCTTTGAAGGCTGTGGGGCCTCCCCAGAGTTGAAAGAAAAGGAGGTGGAAGAGGGGTCAGTACAACTGTTCTGAAAATTTCAGAGGTTCTAACTTCAGACCCTCATCTCTTTCCCCCTCACTTCCTTTCTCCTTTCCTGGATCTGGTTTCTGGAGTTGCAGTATTTCTCAAGTGCCTAACGCAGTACCACAACCTAGAGCTGGGAGACAGCACAGACAAAGGTAGGAGGCAGGGAAAGGACCTCTGCCTTTGAGCCAACGCTTAGCAGAGTTCTGCTTATTTTCAGTTGTTCAAATCAGGAAATGCTCAATTCTTTTATGAATAGGATTTAGCTATGCTGGAAGCAACACAGGACAGATGTTTTAGATGCCAGATAAGGACATCTCCTGACCGAGGGGAAGTTGTGCAATATGGATGTTAGCAGGATGATTACATTACTGTGGCCAGCAGCTCTTAGGAAAATACCCCCACGAGCTCCATGTTAGCTTAGAGTGATCAGTGGTGCAGTCCTCAGCACACCATAGGGAACCTCCTATGGCCACAGAGACTTCCGAGGGAATGGAGAGCCTGGGAATGGGCCGTGACAGAGCACCACTCCAGGACCTATGGCTCCTGCTAACCCATTGAAAAGTGGATGTCTCTGAATCTACTTCCAGGCATCTCATCACCAGGCTGGGGTTCTCTGCCAGCCCCCATGTCCACAGACATGGTGATGCAGATATCCCATGGATTAAGCTGTACCCTGAAAGGAAAGGTGTGTTACCATCCCACCAAGCTATCCACCATGAACCCTCATAGAATATCCTAACTTGGAAGGGATCCACAAGGATCACTGAAGTCCAACTCCAACCCTATACCCCTTCCACTTAGCAGCCTACAAAAACAGGAAGCCACTGAGAAGCAGCATTAGACCCCACCCAGAACAAGCCTTAAAACCAGTGATAGATTTTGCTCAAAACAGGGTTTGTGAAAGAAAGGCAGCAAGTGCTGCAGCAAGTAGAGCTGCAAGCAGCCCTTTGTACCAACTGCACTTCAGGAAAGAACTAACTCTCTCTCCCCATTAGGGAGACAAGAACGGGTTGTACGCAGTTTAATAACATTTAAACCTTTTTTTCAGATCACAAGTAAAGCAGATCTTGGCTTCACAAAAGCACATCTTGGTTTAACTAATTAATTTGATAATCCGGTATTTGCAATCCTCAGGAGACATTCAGCTTCTAAAGCAAGTAATTACCCCTAAGTGGCAACCTCTTTGTGAGGCCCGGTCTGATTAGGGAAAAAAATTTCTTAAGCCAGAAATATAATCATGGTGTGATTTCCCAGAAGGACTGAAGGAGAGACTACATAACAACAGCTGGTCACACTCACCATCTGAAGGAACAGAAGCAACTCAATTACTAGGTCTCCAGCTACAATTCAAGATGTTGTTCAGTGCCACGTGCAACCATGGCCTGCAGTTAACCATCAGGAAGCCTCACAGGAGGTATTTTGTAGGGACAGAAATCATGAAGGTCAAATACCCACGTGTGCCACAAGGGAAAGAAGGGAGAGGAATAATTTTTTTTTTTTAATTCACACATCAGGCTGGCTGCAGCACATATTGAGAGAGATGATTCTCCCCCTATGCCCTCATGAGACCCGCCTTGGAGTACTGCACCCGGGTCTGGGGTCCACAGCACAGGAATGACATGGACCTGTTAGAGCACGTCCAGAGAAGGCCATAAAGATGATCCTAGGGCTGGAGCACCTCTTCTATGAGGACAGGCTGAGAGAGTTAAAACTGTTCAGCCTGCAGCAGAGAAGGTCTTGGAGAGATCTTAGAGTCCCTTCTAGTATGTAAAGGAAGCTTACAAAAAAAAAAAAGAGACGTTTTTTTGCAGGCAGAGAGTGATAGNATGCAGGCAGAGAGTGATAGGACAAG
>VZRS01007096.1:0-19908 GCA_013398055.1 Ifrita kowaldi
TCAGCTCCCACTTTCCAGCTAAATATTAAAATCTTAGAATTAGAAATGTACCAGGGTAGGAAGGGTTCTCTCACAGACTTTACAAGAAATACACTTATTTTTCTGTGTTTCAGATGAAATTGTAGCTTGGTTAATAACCACACTGCAGGATGTGGTGTCTGTGCTCAGTCCCACTCTAAGTGAGAAGTGCTCATCAATCAAGTTCTCAGAGAGCCCTGTTAAGCTCCAAATTAGGATATGAATTAAAAACCAGCATTTCAAGCAGAGAAAATTCACTTACATTGACCAAGCCAAAATAATGCTCATTCACAGGGAACTGCTCAGGACCAATCTCTTTCTCCAAAGCAGAGGCATTGGCGCCCTACAAAAAAAAAATGTTTATGTTAGACAAGACACAAATTTCCTGAAAAAACCCAAAGATTAGGAACTAATTTACTTTCATTGAAAATCAGCACCTTGTGTTTGCTGTGTTCTTCAGAATTAAATAAATATGATGCTTTATTAACATAAATGTACCAAGGTTTCATTTCAAATCTCAACTCCATCAGCCAGAATGAAGAGTTATCTGACCTAACAGAAGGGTTTTCTGCATTTGAGTTTATTTGGAAATTCACACAATCAACTGTTCTCACTTAAAACACCAGGTTAGCCACAGTGACCTAGAAACAGCAACTTAATTGAGTCAAGAATGCGCTGTAAAAACAAATTTATCCTGTATTTTTCTACCTTTATTTTGCAAAACACTGTGGACAACTGAAGTGTGATTACAAACCCCTAAAAGAATGGAAATAAAGAGTTTTATCACAGTCTCAGATCACCTGAAAGTGCTTTGGCTTTGCTACCTTTAATTTCAGGGTGATGCATTAAGCTCACAGTGCATTTTGACACGTCCTTGAGTTTCCAGCAGTACAATGAGGATGGAATTTGCTGGTTTAGATACAACTGAAAAACACCACATAAAGCAACAACTAAAGCATTCCAATGTTTTATTTTGAATTTTAACTTGGTTCACTCTATATTCCAAGAGGATTTATATTTATGCATCTCTTCCTGTTACCAAACCACCAACACCTTATGGATGGGAATACTTGGGGATTTGGTGCCTTCCCTCATTCCTCTCCATCCTGTTAATGTTTCTTGCTGAAGTTCCAACAATCCTGAGCTCATCTGATACAGAATCCAAACACTTTGGATTCCTAAATCTGCTTTAAATAACTAAGTCACTCTAACCTTGTCCAAGCAGAAATCCTTCTGCACACGTGAGCCACCTTCAGACACCTCAGAAAAGCATTAAACCAAAAATTTCAGTCCAGCATAACTCAATTAATTTATTCCCCTGAAGCTACCAATGCTTTTTAATCTCTGAGCAAACATTTTAATCATCTCCCTGTTAATACAGACCACAAGTAGAGACTGTAAGGACAGTTCCATCCAGATTGTCTTTAACAGAGAAATAACTAAAAATTTTCTAAAAAAACAGCAGAGAAACCAAGAAATAATCTGCTTTAACAGTTGTATTTGGATGTCCCCCATCAGATTTACAGTGAGTTACAATTCTCAAAGCAGATAAAATGGGGCGGGCTCAGTACTGGGTACTACAAACCCCACAAAACATTCCCAGGGTGCTGACAGATTTACAAGCACAGCTCTGCTCAGGCAGCAATCACACACAACATTTTTGAGGAACCAGTGCCAGTTCAGGCAGCTCCTTTCATTTGTCTCCCTGCTTCCAAGGAGCTCTTTTTCCCTCCACTACCTCTCCCCCCCAAAAAAAACCCAAATCAAACCTAAATAAAAGGAGAACCATCAGCAAGGAGGATCTGCTGACAGGAGTCTCTCCAAGGGCTACTTCACTCCCACTTCTTCACTCCCACTGCTCTGATCTGGCTTTGGGAAATGGTGTAACAGGAGATGATCGTCCAAATTCCATGGAAATGCACAAAAGGTGAAAATTCCAGAATTTTCAGCCTGGAAATCAGCACTGGCTCCTCTTGAGGTTGTTTTGCTCTTACGTGCTGCATGTTTGGAGAAGAGGAAAGGAGGAATTGTAAATCCTGCAAGCTTGTGAAGTTCAGTTTCAATTTCTCTGGAGTTTCCTCACCCTCTCCATGATCTCCAATATTTAGGGAAACACTGGAGAAAAGCCCATTAAAGGACAGACCAAACCTCACANTCTGGTTCTTTCACGATTTGGAATTAATTGGAGCATTTTAAAGAGGGCAATTTCATGGCTTCAGCATCAGTGCTGTTAAATGTGTGGTTGCGTGCAAACAAAATCAGGTGTTGAACTCATGGCCAATGGAGGCCAAAACTTGGGGCTGAATAGTTATTTAATTTTTGGATCAGTGAGCTAAACCAACCTGGCTCTGTTAAACTGTGTCTAAAGCTACTGCAGAGTATGTGGGAGAAGGGAACAGCCTGTTAAAATAGTCTATATGCACTGTAGCACAAGAAAGATGGAACAAAGATGTCATTCCAGAATTTCATCTCAGTCTTCATTTTAAGAAGCTCCTATCTTCAAATAAGCTTCAGATTTAGGATGCCTATTTTGTGTCGCTTGCAAATTTATTTAGCATGATGCTTCTTTGTTTTTCTAGGTCACTAACAGGCATGTGAGTGATTCTCTCTCCTAATTCATGTGTTTGTTTAGCTTCCATATTTATTTTCCTCGTGTCAATAAGTTCTAACTGTTGTTCCCTGGTGTTTGCATATGGTATAAATCAATGTTACTGTAGCTCTAATCTGTGACCTTCTGAGCTGTATGAATTAAGCTGTTCATTTGCTGTTTCAGTCAAAGTGATTATTAGCTTGAAAGCGTTCTGCTGCAGTAATCACACCAAATTTGGGTGAACAGTGGCCATGTCTCTGAGCACCACTTTAAAAAGTCTCTGTTCTGTGGGCAGAGTTCTATGCTTTTTTGGTTTATTTAAAATACATTGCTCTTGGGATGCAGAAGCTCGTTACCAGAATATCTGGGGACTGGCAACCCCAGAATTTGTTTCCCTTTTTTGAAGCAGCAGCACAATAACTTGCAGAGCAGCAGCTCTGAACCCGTGGTGTGGTGTTGGGGGTGATAAGCTGATATCCTGGTGTCCCTCCTTGCTCAGCCATGGGGAGCTGCCTCTGCAAGGCCTTATCTCTGCCCTGACACTGCCTTCAGACAGGCCAGATGCAAACCAGCTGCTCTGTGCATTGCCCTGCATCATGTGCTGCTCAGAACATTCCATTATGAGCGGGAAATATTGATTTTATTATTAATTTATAATATATTTTGCCACTGGGATTGGCTCAGTTGGTCAGAGCAGTGCTGATAATGCCAAGACTGTGGGTGTGATCCCTGTATGGGCTGCTCACCTAAGAGTTGGACTCAATGATCCTTGGGGGTCCCTCCCAGCTCAGAATACTCTCTGAAATTTGTTATTTATTTATTTTGGGCTTTCCTCTGCCCAGCAGGCTGTCCCCTCTCAGGATGAGTAGGGCTGTGCCCAGAAATTTTGATTCTCTGATGAACCCTTAATTACTTTTTCCGTGTATTCCCAGCCTTCTGTGAGTGCTGCCTCCTCTCCCTTCCCTCGCTGACACAAGGCTCAGCCTTTCCCCCCATTCCACCCAGTATTCCCCAGTACATGAGCTCTGCCAGGTGACTTCTCCAGTTTCACTGTGTGACATTCTTCATGAACAACCTCTTGCTGTTCCTTTTTGCCAGCCCTAATCCAAACCCCTTTGTTTTCCTTCTGTTCTGTTTTTTTGACCAGTTCGGCAATACCTGCTACTGCAACTCGGTCTTACAGGCACTTTATTTTTGTCGGCCATTTCGGGAAAAAGTTTTGGCATACAAGGTGCAGCCTCGAAAGAAGGAAAGCCTCCTGACCTGCCTCTCTGATCTCTTCAACAGTATTGCCACACAAAAGAAGAAGGTGGGAGTCATCCCACCCAAGAAATTTATTTCCCGATTGAGGAAAGAAAATGGTAAATGAATAAATGATTTTTTTTTTTAAATGCATTTTTAAGCGGTGTCAAATGTGAAATTCTGGTTTCTGTCGGAGCCCAAATTGTGGAGTTTTAACAGGTTTATTGAAGATTTTTGTGGTGTGAAGTTCACCACCTCTGTGCTTGTCCTGTGAGCTTGTCCTTAGCTCAGTATCTGTGTTGCTGGACTTGCACACGTCCAGATATTCCACACTGGCATCGTGTTCCCTAGAGGAGCAAGTCAGCACACTCCAGGTCATTGCTCCAGGCTGTCACAAACTCTGAGAGGAGACCCAGCCACCCACAGCCTGTTCTCTTGCATTTGTGGTAGGATAAATTCCTTAGGATGAGCACCAGTGGGTATTTCCCAGGGCTGTTTGGTGAGGAAAAGTTCTGGCTGTTGATTTATCCTCTCTGCTTGAACTTGAAAAGATAACAGACTTCAAGTGGGGGATTTTTTCCCCTTGATGCTGTACTTAATGAACTAGTGGCCCAAGGAACACATTTGAATTTCTTTATTTCTCTCCCTCTCCAAAGAAAAGAAGAAAATAAACTACAAAAAAACCCCAAACCAGTCATGGTTTTCTTCAGTTCTGAGAAATGCCCAAACTAAGTTTCCTTTATGGTGTTTTTCAGCTGTTTGTTTGTTGCAACCTGAGGATAATCATTGAGAGAACAACCAAGTGCAATTCTTTCCCAGCTCACCAGTGTCACCAGAGCTGTATGACAGGGGACAGGAGGGAAGGGAAAAACCCACAGTGACCTGGTGTTGGGAATTGTCTGTAGTTGTTCATTCTCCTCCCTCTCTTCCTTTCCAGAATTATTTGATAATTACATGCAGCAGGATGCACACGAATTCCTCAACTACCTACTGAACACTATTGCTGACTTACTCCAGGAGGAGAAAAAGCAGGAGAAGCAGAATGGGAAACTCCAGAATGGCAGCATTGAGAGTGAAGAAGGAGACAAGCCTGATCTGACGTGGGTCCATGAAATCTTCCAAGGAACACTAACCAATGAAACCAGATGTCTTAACTGTGAGGCTGTACGTGCACAACCAAACCACACCTCTTAGCTTTCTCCCAGCTTCTGGATTGTTTTCCTTAACACTGAGCAGCCTTTTTCATTTGTTAGGGTAGATGAAATTGCACTGTCTCTATTAAAATATGGAGCATAGCCTATTTTAGGACTGTATCAGCTCTGTGTTCAAACCAGTGCTCATTAAGGTATGTTGCCCAGAAAAAGCCCAGTGTTTTCCCTGTTCCTCCTCCCTGTTTCCATCAAGGCAGCTGCACCTGGCTGATCCAAGCTGCCTTTTTGTCTCCATGTTATTGCCTGTGTCAGTGATTGAGAGTTTATGTGGTGTTTCTACATGAGAGTTGCTCTTAATTGAACTCTGGGATGAACTGAGTTGCTTGAACTGGAATTCTGTGCTTGGTGCTGGTCCTTGACCACTCTATTTGAGAGCAAAAAAAGTGCCATGAAATCTAGAATTGGAACCACACCACCTTCAGACCAGGGGTTTGTAGTTAGTCAGATGCTCTGATTTAGTGGTGCTAAAAAAAAATGAAAACCCAGATGGGGAGAGAAATAAAAAACCCAAAAAGTGATTACAACAGAAAAGACTGTTCTTGGCATTTAAAATCTAAAGTTATGGCTATGTGGTGAGGAGAAGCTCTAAAAATGCCATTAATAGGATTCTGTCTCAAGGATTTTGCAATGAAATGTGACTGTTCCACAAATGGAAAGCTGGTTTTCCTCCCTGCTAACCCATTTAATTGAAGAGCCATCTGCCTGTTTCTGCCCTGCCTCTGAGTATTGACTGTTACACCCTGAAATGCAGCAGAAAGCTGGATCAGGCTGCAGAGAAAATGGAATGTGGTTAAAGCTTCTCCTGTGAGAGCTCTGAGTGGTTCAAACTGGGGTTTGCCAGTGAAATAATCAGATGTGTCTTGAAGTCTCAAGGGGGAGAGATGTTTCATGAGAAAGGGTTTGGGTTTTTGTGCTTTTTTTTTCCATGGGTTTTTGGTTTTGTTTTGTTGTTGTTGCTTTTTTCTTTTTAATGCTTCTCTTCAGATTTTAACACCACATCAGATTATTTAATCAGCTTTAGTTTACCTCAAGAAAAGGCCTCTGTGTGTGCGTGTACATTTCTTTTTAATCACATTGCACCATGCCAGAAATGGTTAAAAGAAATCTGCCAGCTCTAAATTGTTACCAAATATCTCTTCTTACTATTTTTATGTTTCAAGGTTAGTAGCAAAGATGAGGACTTTCTGGACCTCTCGGTTGATGTGGAACAAAATACATCAATTACACATTGTCTAAGGTAAACAGAATTCTTTGGGAATGGAAAAAATACCTGCCCTGGTCAGAAGGAAAGAGCCTGGATTAGTTGTTCTCTCGTGCAAGAGTTGTAGGCTTTGAGATGTGGTAAAATAATGGGAGTTTTGGAAGGTTTCTTAGTGGGTTTTAGTGGTTAATGAGTACTAGTGGTGGCTAAGATTGATTTTCACTTCCTTTTATGGGGATTTGAATTTGTTACATCACACAGTCAGGCTTTATCAAAAATAAACATGCTGTGTTTGGTTTCACAATAAATTCTTGATTATTTTAATATTCTTACTGAATTTCAGTCGCCTGGCCCTGATATTTAGGGTCAGGTTTGTTTTTCCTGATAGACTTTTGCTCCATGTGTTTGTCTGCTGGCTCCAAGGCTTATCAGCTGCTTGGATATTTAATTTGCATACAGCATCTGGCTATTTAATAGCTGATAATGGATCTGTAGTTGCTGGGAGCTGAAGGATAATCCAGACCTTGCTACTTAATGGCTGTAGATGTGAACATTTAATTTCTGCCACTGAAGAAAACATGGAATGGCTAACTGATGGAAACCAAACCCAATCACCTTATTGCTGTTTATTACGTTTCCTAGCCAGAAAATAGGCAGTTAATACTTGAGGGTGTAAATTCCACATTTTTCCAGCTGAACATTGTTGCTGCATCCCAGGAGCGAGACAAATACACCTCAAATGGCTCTGGGAGCACCAGGAATGAAAGGAGCTTCATCCTCTGTGTGTTGTTTGGGGTTTTTTTTTTTTCAGCATTATCAGCAATAGGTTTTACCTGGATGCTCTGGAATATCCCTGCTTATGCCACTCTCTGCTTTCCACAGGGGATTTAGTAACACTGAAACTCTATGCAGTGAATACAAATACTATTGTGAGCAGTGCCGCAGCAAACAGGAGGCACAGAAGAGGTAAGGGCCAAATATTCAGGCTGAGGGAGATGTTCTCTTAAAAATTTCTGGCAAATACACCTGGTGAATTCAGGAAAAAGAGAAGAAAAGGTCAGATTGTCTAGCTCTGTGTTTGGTGAAGGAAAAGTGGAGAGACCAAGTAACTTCATGGCAGCCTCATCATGAGGAGATTAATTCTGTGTTTCTCCCAGAAGAGTTTCTGTCTGGTGCTTCCAGATATCCACATTTTCCCCAGTTAGCATTAATCAGCTTAAAGCCCCTGGAAAACATCCCATCTGCTTTGTCTGTGAGCACTGGATACAAAAAAATCTTATTTCTCCCCTCAGACTTGGTCACAGCCAGAGCAGCAGCACAGATTTATTCCAGCTCTTTCTTCCCATTGATTGGTGAAAAGCTGATGCTGTCCTGCAGTTGTCCTGCATTCAGATGGCAGTTGTGCTGTTAATAATTTGGAATATATATTTCCCATTCTCCCTAAGTGAGAAAAACCAGCATTTTAAACATTTTACCAAGATTTTGGATACCTTTTACGAAGCTTCTCCATAACGAAGCCGTTCTTGAGCAAAGCTTTATTTGGGGTAATTTCCTAACCCTTTCTCTTTGCTCCATTGTATTCTTGTGCTACAGAATGAGGGTGAAAAAGCTGCCCATGATCCTGGCTCTGCACTTGAAGAGTGCTGTTAATAATTTGGAATAAGTATTTCCCATTCTCCCTAAGTGAGAAAAACCAGCATTTTAAACATTTTACCAAGATTTTGGATGCCTTTTACGACGCTTCTCCTTAACGAAGCCGTTCTTGAGCAAAGCTTTATTTGGGGAATTCCTTTATTAGGAAATTATTTAATTTCCTAACCCTTTCTCTTTGCTCCATTCTATTTTTGTGCTACAGAATGAGGGTGAAAAAGCTGCCCATGATCCTGGCTCTGCACTTGAAGAGGTTCAAATACATGGACCAGCTGCACCGCTACACCAAGCTCTCCTACAGGGTGGTGTTTCCCCTGGAGCTGAGGCTCTTCAACACCTCGGGGGATGCCACCAACCCCGACAGGATGTACGACCTGGTGGCCGTGGTGGTTCACTGTGGCAGGTAAATCCTGCACATTCCCTGCCTTCCCCTGGAATTTTCAAGGAATCTCTCATCCCTGAGCTGTTTTATGCCACTGCTTGGCAATGCTGGAGCGTTTCGAGCTGGTTGGCTGGAAGTATTCTTATTTTTTTTTTAAATTTCTGTCTTTTTTACTATCTTTTTTTGCTGTTGTAAATTTTACTTTAAAGTTTTACTGGTTTAAATTTCACTTTGCAGGCTAAGATTTGTCATTTTAGCAGCGCAGTGGCACATCAGACAAGTTCTTTCTTTGAGCTGTAGCAAAGCGAAATCATTACAAAACCCCAAAATAACAAAAAAACCCCACCCCTAACCCTGCTTTCCAGGAAATCTACATGGAATAAAAAGAAATCTTAGAAAAACACTTACTAAAATAGAATTAAATTATGTTTTTTCATGTTGCTGCTGCCTAAACCCTTGAAGTTTCTTTAGAAGCTGGTGCCATCATGTGGAATAACCTGTGCACTGCTGAATTTTTAAATATCCTTATTTTCTTCATTAAATTTTAGTTTTAGCAGCTTCAGTTCTGGTTTTAAAAGCAAAGAAGAAAAGCTTTTAAGCATTTTAGGAAAAAAAAACCCTCATGGAAGGGGAAAAATTATTTCTAACTGCCTTCAGGAAGTGTGGGTTTTAAAGTAATCTGTTATTCCAGCACATAAATGTTTTGAAATGTCTTTGTGAGGAGCAAAATGCTAATAATGCATAGATTTAGTATAAATAAACTCCCTATAATTCTAGAAGATTCTTGCTGTGGTGCAGTTGGAGTGGTTATTTAATTTTTTTTTTGTTTTAGGATCTCATCCAATGCATTTTCTTGGGTAGTTTTTAATTTGTCATACCTGTGCCTACACTTTTATGTTTGGATCATGGTGATTAATAATTCACATTCTGAAATGGTTTCACTTTTTCTTCTCAAACCTTTTATCCTGTGTGGGGCTTTTAGGATTCCTGTAACTCACCTACTCTCAGTTCTTACTGGGAACTTCCCAAAGGTTTGAGATAAATGAGATTTTCTAAATATTTTGAGTTCTCAGAACTTGTTTGAAATATTTTGCACTTAAGAGTTTTACTTTTTGTATTCAGTTGCCCTAAAGAAAGGAGTTTCATTCTTGGGATAATGTTGGATATTGTGTTTATCAATAATTCTGGAAGGACTGGAGACTTTCTTTTGCCTGAAACTGGTACAAATACTGGGTTTTTCAAAGCCTTATGTTGATCCTAAGGGAAGAATAAAGCTGGGGAGAGGGAATATTTTTTCCCACTGTATCCCTGGGCTGTTTTCTCAGGATTTGAGGTCAGTAAATTGTAATTTTCCATCCATGTGGTTCATTATCTCAAACCAGTCCCTTCCCAGGGCAGCCTGCCTGCCTTTACTCTTGGAATTAGGTCATTTTATTGGCCCTTCCCTTCCAGGTAAATCTTTGGGATGTGGGCAGTGGGATTGGACTGGAAACTTCCATGAGCAAAGTGGGAAGAGCACTCACAGAAGGTCTGGCTGTGGTCAGCCACAGGTTAAACCACACTGAGAATTAAAGGAATTCCTGCTGTGAAATAAAATATTTCAGACCTGATTTAATTCAAAACTTAATGAACAGTGCTCAGAATAGTCAGCAGTGGTGAATGCAACAAAACAGAGATTGAAATACTTTTAATTTTGTTTTTTAAAATCTGTGAATGGTGAGATGAAATATTTATGGAGTAAACATGGAGCATTTATTTTTTCTGTGTTTTGAATGTTTTATATTTTGAATGTTTTATATTTTGAACATTTTGTATTTTGAATATTTTATATTTCCAAGTAGCCAAGAACGACATTTTAATTGAAGCAATTTGGCAAAAACCTAAAAACCTAACCTAAAATCTAAAAATCTGATAACCAGTGTTATGGGAAGAGCTGGGCCAGCCAGAGGGGGATCCTGGGGAGGGAAAAGGCTCCTGGATAATAAATTATCAATCCCTTCTCCCTGCAGTGGCCCAAACCGTGGGCATTACATCACCATTGTGAAGAGCCACGGCTTCTGGTTGCTGTTTGATGATGATATTGTAGAGGTGGGTAAGGAACAACAAAACTCTCAAAAACTCTGCTTCCAGCCCATTTTTAGGCTCCTTTCCCTTGCCAACTTGCATTTCATTGCTGCATTTCAGAGCTTCTCACTTTTTTTGGGTCACTTTTCAGCAGCAAATTGTAGAACAAAGTTATTTTTAGTGATGATGTTGAAACAGCTCGAGCAAATTTTTCCTTTCCTGCCAACATATCTGTAAAGGCTAATATCCACAATATTTATACATTTATGTATTTCACATAATTGTTAAGCAAATAGCAAACAGTAGAACAAATGCCACAGCAGAGCTGCTTTTTATAAAGATGAAAATGCTTTGTTTGTCTCGGAGATCTCATGGTCAAGGCCTGATTAAGTGTCCAAATAGCAAAAGCCATGTTTGTGTTGCAATAAAAATGTAGGACAGTCCTAATTTTTAGTTTTTCTGCAATCTTTGCATAGCTTTGAGCATCAGGGGTGGCTTCCCAGTGTGTGTGTGATGTCAACAGTTCCCTTTCTCCCATTTTTATATTTTTGGGGTCATTTTCCTCTGTTCCTGTCATGGGCCAAGCACAGAATTGTGCCACCTAATTTTGGACATAGTGTTCACCTCAATATTTTAAAATGCAAGTATTCTCTGTCTTTTCCATCCTGGAGATGAGCTTCACATTTTAAAAGATGTAAAACAACCATCCCCTCATTCTGTATTTGTTTTCTAGCAGCCACTTCTATGGTGTATCTTCACTTTTAGGGCAAAACCAAATTTCTGTTTATCTGCAAACACTGTTGGCACTTTTATAGGTGTGCCAAAAATGGCTTTAAGTAACTGCTGTCTGTTATTGGGCAGTAAATCCAAGGAGCTGTCATGTAGTTCCTCTCTTCTGGAAGAAAAAACCACATTTTTTTCCTTTATGTTGCTTTTCTATCTTTAATCATGGCTTGCTGTTTTTTTCAAGTTCATCTTCTTTTATAGAATTTCTTTAAAATGCTGTAAAAATTAAGCTCTGTGGAGGGTTAACATTCTAAGTGTGGCTACCTAACAAAACAGACCTGAGGAGGTGAGTGCAAAGCTCTTGCTCACAGATAACTGCAGCTGAAAGCCCAGAAAAGGCTTTTTCCCCTGAAATATAAAAAGCTTTATTGCATTTTTTGGCAAGTGCTGTGAATGAACAGCTCCAAAGTGAAAAGAGGAAGGAGTTTGTCCTCATTACCCACTGAATGTCAGCAGTGGGGAAGGCAGATTTATTTGTCTGTTAGGATTTCATTGGAGGGCCAACTGTCAATTAAATTGGAGATTGATGATCACCAAACATCCTGCAGCATATGTGGGAAAGCAGCAAATCCAGGGGGCAAATCAGTCCAAGGGGCATCCTGAGCCAAGCAAAATGAATTGAGAAAGCTGAGTCAATGAGCTCTGGCTAATTTGAATTTGACATTTGTCACCAGAGCAGCCAGGGGATGCATCCCAGTGCCAGTGTTTGCCTGGAAACATCCATCCATGGATGGGGAGGCAGAGAATGGCTTCATGGCTTTGCTTAAAAGATAACTCAGAGATTTGAATGCTGAGAATGAGATTCCAGGACTGGATTTGGTTTGGAGAACCAGAATGGGTGTCTGGAAATGAGCAAAGGATGTTTTATCTCAGTTAATAAGAAACATCATTTTTAATGCCAGGTGAGGCTGCAGCATCCTGAAAGTTGTAGCTTTAAAGTAACAACCATTCCCCTAAAGCTGCAACTGGGTAAAGCTGGATCTGGTCAGGTAAGAATGGGAAGAATAGAATCTATATAATCCCCTTTCAGTTCCACTCTGTTTTCTGTGGCTAGTGAAATTAAAGAAGGAAGTCAGTTTTGCTGTGCTGAAACTAAAAATATCTGAGGCATGAATTAATGTGGATCAAATGTTTGAGTTGCATTCAGGATGAGTAGTGGAAATAGGCTTGATTGCATGGCAAGTGAGTTGGCACTTAAAACGTGTTTGACTTGTCTGCTAAATATATTGCAGGAGCTGAGGCGTGTTCTTTCACTGTATTTCTGTTCAAAAGTGGCTCTCCCAGTCTGTAGTAATGTTATTAAATGGTGTGAAAATGCACTGGCCTCAGGAGAGGATTTCAGCTTCCCCTCACTCCTTGGATGGAGAAAAGACAAAACATCTCTTTGGGGTTTTTTTTTTCTCCCTCTGTATTTTTTTAACAGAAGGTGTTTAACAAAACTCCTCAAGAGAGAATTTCTGCAGTTGATGCATCTTCTGAAAACTCAGGTCTGGTTTTTCTTGTGCTGGGATAAGGCTGGTCCCACTCACTGTTGTTTGGCAGTGCCATGTGGAGAAGCTGGCGCTGCTGAGCTCGTGGTGATGCCAAAATCTGGTCAGTGAGCAGTGATTTCACATTCTCCAAAGGGGTTCTGCAGCTGAGGAAGCTCCTGCTGGAGGCACAGCAGGGTCCCTTTGTTTTGAGATGTGATCCCAGGTTGGGCTCTGCTCCTCCTGAGCAGGGCAGGTGTTCAACCCAGAGCTTCTTGCGTTCGGAACGTTTCTTTACTTCCTCAACTTTATTCCTTGGGAATAACAGGGAACTTCAGGCTCATCTCCACAACAAATTCAGCCTCCCTCTGCCTCTCATGTCTGTGGATCCTAAAGGTATTTTTTTAAAAAGAGTCCTAAAGGTATTAAAAAACTCCATCCCAGTGGAGTGCTGAGCAGCCCAGGTGCCTGGGAATGTTTTATTCCAGTCTCTGGATTGCAGGGTCCAACTCACTGATGGGAAGCTGGTTGTGCTCAGAAGCTGGATCAGGACATGGAGAACTACATCTTTAAAAACTCTTTAAAATGCCCTCCAGTTGCTGGTGGGAGTATGAGAGCAAAGCAGCTTTTCTACACAGAGGTCACAGCTTGAAATATAAGCAGGTTTTAATTCTATTAGTACAGCAAATCATCATTTTTCTTGCAACACAAACTTGTGATAGTACTCCAGAAGGCTTTGCCAGGTAGGGAAGCTCTCTTACAGCCAAAGATCGTAATTAGATGAGATCCACAGAACTCAGGTAGCACTTGCAGGACTTCTTTCTTTAAAAGGGTCACAATAACTTTGAAATCTGGAGTTATTTTAACTGAATTTTCAATCTCCAGAGCATGTACTTGCAGCTGTGCAAAAACCTTCTTGCCTGATTAGTGACTGCTTTTTTTTATTTATAAAATAATTCAATTACAAAGTACTCTGGCAAGGTACCACCAGTCAGAAAAGCAAATATAAAAATGTCATGTGGTCCTTTAAGGATCCATTTTCATGGATCACTTGTTTTGTAGTCCAGCTTAAGAGTGCATCCTTTCTGAGTTTATTGTTTCATCCTGATTTCCTGGTTTTTTCAACAGTCAATAATTTATTAAGTGGGAAAAAACGTTTTGTTGGATTGAATGATGTTGAAGTGTGGCTGTGTCAACACTGCTTGGCTTTCCAGATCACCTCTGAGAACTGGGAATAATGGTTTATCTGGGAAAAGGCTTTTAGGGTGGCCTTGTGATTGAAGCTAATTAAAATTTTCATTAATTTTCAGAAAATTGACGCCCAGGCCATTGAAGAATTCTATGGGTTAACATCAGACATTTCCAAAAACTCCGAATCTGGATATATCCTCTTCTACCAGTCCAGGGACTGAGACAAGAGACACAAAATGGACACAAGGAAAAAGGGATCAAGCTATGCCCGAGTGGAACGTGTTTGTGCCAGCAGAAGCAGTTCCTCGGTGTTGCTGTAGGACCAGGACAGATCCAGGGGGGAGGAGAGAGCTCCCTCCCTGCCCTTTTTGGAGGATTAGTGCTGAACTGCCGTTAACAAGAAGAGCTTTCGTTCCAGTTTTCTTTCTGGGCTTTTTTTTACGTGCTATCTTCCAAAATCTGTGTTACCTCTACTTGAAACCCGGCTGCTTATTTGTTCATGAACTCAAGAAGAGATTTCAAAGTAGCATTGTAGGATTTTTACCATTTAAAGTTGGCCCGAGGCTATACCTTGGTTTCTGCCATCGTTTTTCTGTATTTTAGCAGAACGATTTCAATATTCAGTGTCAGCTGAAGGCATATTTTAGGATATGAGCAGCAGCTGGTTGCTGGATATTTTTGGTGACTCAGACTTGAGAAGCAGTACAAAGCTAAGACATATTGGAAATGTCAAGTCTGTAATTTTCATAAAGAAAAAGCAGACAAAGCCCTCTCTCTGCAGCATCGTAAACCTCCCCATCCTGCATTCTCTTGGCTTTAGAGAACACCAACAGCACTGCTTCTTTTTGTACTACTCTGATTTGTGCTGTTCTGTTTCTCCTGCAGAAGGTAGAGAACTGTCTCCATATCCAGCCTCTCCTGCTGTGCATTTTCCTTTGGAAGCAGCAGTTTTGCTTCCAGGCCCCGTTGCTGCAGGTTCCAGGGGAGCAGAGCAGCCCTTACCTGTCAAAGACCATCTCTGCCGTAGAAAAGTTGGGATTTCCAGCCTTTCTCGGAGCTGTTGCATCAACCAAAAGTGCCCTCATTCTGAAGCAGGATCTGTTCCACGTTTCACTCAATTCCCAGCAACCTGATGCAAGTTGCATTTTGAATCTATGCTAATCCACAGAAACAGCACTAATTGGGAAGGGTTAACCAAGGGAAGGGGTATTTAGGGAACTAATCCAGGAGTTCTGAGTCTTCAAGGTAATGAACAGGTGGCAGCCTCATCACTGGGTGGGGGGATTTGGGGCGATTTTAGGGCTTGGAGGAGGGGTTGTGGGGGTTTGAGGGGGGGCTCAAAATCTGGCAGCGTCCATTGATTGTGATGGATCACTTTTTGGCAGCCCACCTGGAATCACTATTTAGCAGCCCCCATTGACTGTATGGATCACTTTCTGGCAACCCCCAGCAGTCACTATTTGGCAGCCCCCATTGGCTGCTGTGGATCACTTTCTGGCAGCCCTCCCAGCCTCATTATTTGGCACCCCATTGATTGTAGTGGATCCTTTTTTGGGGTTGGGGGTACCTGAAGGAGCAGCCCCAGTGTGCTGGGGTGTTTTGGGGGGGGAGTTTGGGGTACCTGCAGGAGCAGCCCCAGCGCATTGTGGTGTCTCGGGGTGCAGAGCACCAGCACCCATCCTGGTGCCAGCACCCGCTGTGCCCCCAGCCGTGCCAGGCACTGCTGCAGATCCCAGAGCCTGTCAGGGGGGACACTTGGGACCCCCAGTGATGAGGAAAACCAACCAACCCACCAGACATTACCTGGGCAGTGTTCCAGTCATTGGTGGTGATGTTTGTCTCCATCTGGGAACTGTAACACCCCCTAAAATGCTTCTGATTGTTTTACCTCTCTAGGCCTTGCTTCCCAGGGGAAATTGTTGGTCTTTTGAAGACTGAAATGAAGCAATTCTTAAACTGTGTATATATTATAATCTCAAGGATAACTAGGAAGTAAAGACCAAGGAAGTTTGTGAGAAATCTCAGCAAATCTTGTGCAAGTTTCTTGTGGAGAAGTCCCGTTGCTGTGCCAAAGCTTGTCACAGCTGGCTCCAGGCTCCCAGTGGGAATGAGCTTTGCTGTCCTCACCTGCTGGGGCCCTGAGCTGCGTGTCCTCAGTGTGGCTGTTCCCAGCACAGCCCCTCATCTGTCCCCAGTGCTCCTTGTTCTTGAGGATCTTTAACTTATGCAATTCTGTGGCTTGTGCAGGATATTCAATATTTTACCAAAACACTGTCCTCAGGAAAGCAGCGTTTCCCAGTTCCTCGTGCTGCCTGGGTCTGTTCCTTCCTCTCATGACCACAAACGTGATGTTTAGCATTAATTAACTCCTGCCTTCAAAATGCAAATGAACCATTGCCATGGTATTCCAGCTGGGTACAGCTTCCATTCTCCTGGCACATCAAATATGGACGTTGGGTTTTTTAAATTATTTTCTATTATACAGAGTACTGTCATTTTAAGAGACACATTCAACAGCAGCAAATGTTCTTGTCATCTTGTTCCTGTTGTGTGACAATTGTTCCTGGCTAAGAGTCTTCTCCCCTTCTCCACACACAAGCTGTGAGTCCTCTCCTGGTGGTGCNTCTCCTGGTGGTGCCACCAGAAATTGTCCATCACTGAGTCTTGAAAAAAAAAAAATAAAAAAAAAAAAAAAAGAGAGAGAGCACTGAGTTAAAAATAATCTAAACAGTAAATACAAAAAGTAATGTAGTACACTAGACATGTATTTTGTATATCTGGTGATACCTTTTTACAAATCAAATACCTGACTGAGAGATAATATTGAAAGATATATGCTATAGATTAAAAACTGTTAAAAGTGTGTTTTTGCTACAGATTTCTAAGGAGACTAAAAGAAATTAAATGGGGAAAGAATGGCGATGTTACTTCTGTATAATAAATGACCCCACCTGTCTCCAATAAAGGTCATTATGGTCAAACCCAAAGGTTGTTCCTTGAATGTCGCTCCAAGGCAAAATTTCAGTCCTCAACTTCTCCCACCCTGAGGGATCCTGGCCCTGTGCAGAAGTGGGTCAGAGCAGGAGAACTGATCAATTCAGTGTCAGAGATTGTACCTGCTGTGCTGGGAAAGCAGGGAGGGGTTACCCAGGGCCTCTCCTTGCCCCCATCCCAGTGTTGCTGCTCCTCCATCCCTCCACACCCCCTGGAGCTCTCCTGCTGCCTTTCCCTGGAATTTCTTCTCCCTCTTCCCCCTCTGTGTTGGACCCCCTAAGACTTTGTTGCAAATACCATCTGACTGATCTGGAGCAGAGACATTGAAAAGCAAAAACAGGAGCCTGTGCTTGGAGCTGCTGAGGTTCATCTCAGGACAGGTCTTGATTTCCGTGTGGTTCACTGCAGTTCACCTTTGCACAGGGAAAATGGGATCAGTGTCTGCTCCCACGGGGTGGGAATTTATGGGATATAATGCAGTAGGAGCAGGGGAGGTTGGAAGATGGCAGCTGCTCTGTAAAACCACGTTGTGAATCCCAAACGCTGTCTGGTCCTTGTGCTGCTGGGTCACACCTTAGCAATAAATACATTTTATTCACTGGAGCTAATTTGAACTCCTGTGGACGTGAGTTGGGCTTGCAGGAAGAGCGTTCCCCGGAAATAACTTCACTGGGAGAAAACAGCCAAAGTCAGAAGGGCTGAAAGCAAAATGCTTTGAGTGCCAGCAGGGCAGGACTGATGCTGGGACTTGGCAGCTGGGATTTTTGGATTTGTCACTGCAGCTCTTCTCCAGAACCTGCACTGGGGCGAGGGTGGAGACCATCCCATGGTTGTTATTTCTCTATGAAATAATATTTTGCCTCAAATTCCAGGGATCCTGCCGTGTTTGTGGAGAGGCTCTGCCCTCAGGTCTGCGGCACAGAGGCGCTTTCTGACCTGCTGGGGGTGCTCAGCGTGTTCTGGTTACCAGCAGGGGCTTTTAAAGTCCCCGTGCCAGCTCGGTTTAGGAGCTATTTAAAACAAATCCCGTTTGATTAGTACAGGAAAGAAAATAGACTGACAAAGGCCCCTGAGACAAGTCAGACCTTCCCATTGTGGCATTTAGCAAAAGGAAACAATCCCTGAAACGTAATTAATTCCCAACATGTAAACTCCTGCTGGCGTTTGCTCTCACTGCACTGATGAACCTCGGGGCTGCCTCTGCCCTGCTTCTCTCCTGCTCCTGCTCCTGCAAACCCAGGCCTGGCTACGGAATTTGTGGAGTCCCCAGAGCAGAATCCGGGTGGGATGAGATGTCTGGGAGTGAGAGCTCAGGGCAGGGAAGGTCAGAAACGAAGCAGTGGCAGTGGGGTGGTGCCAGGGTCACGCTGTCCTTCTGTTCTGCAGGCAAAACTGCAGAGGAGATGGTTTGATCCTTTACACATCATTTGTGTCAGATTAACGGCCTCAAAGTGACACAGGGGCAGTTTAGATGGGATTTTGGGAAGGAATTGTGCCCTGGGAGGGTGGGCAGGCCCTGGCACAGGGGGCCCAGAGCAGCTGTGGCTGCCCCTGGATCCCTGGCAGTGCCCAAGGCCAGGCTGGACATTGGGGCTTGGAGCAGCCTGGGACAGTGGAAGGTGTCCCTGCCATGGCAGGGGTGGCACTGGATGGGCTTTAAGGTCCCTTCCAATCCCTTCCCTCCCTGATGGTGCTTGTTGGCATCTGCTGGAGTGTGGGGGATGTTTCTGCACCCGGCAGGAGTGAGAAAGCTGGGAAGGGAAGGATGAATTAATTGCACAGCAGCAGCAGCAGCAGCCTGTTGAATATTTGAGTTGCTAATAATGAGCACATTTAGTGGCTGTCAGTTGTTTTAAAAGCTCCTAAATACAAATAACAAACACAAATACAAAGCACTGCAACACTTCAGCTTGTGTAAAATCAATTAAAAATATTCAGACAGTCCCAGCTGGGTCTTCCCTGGTGGTTTCCCAGTCCCAGGCAGTGAGAAGGAAGGGCACAAGGGCAAGGATGGGGGTTGAGAGCTGTGTTTGGAATCGGGAGCATCCCAGATCTACCAGAGTTCATGTTGTTTTCAAGGTGTTTTTTCTCTGGAGTGAGCTGCTGTAGCTGAATGTGTTGTGTGAGGGATACTGAGGTGGAAAGAGACATTTCCTTGGATTTAAGGCCTGGAATTAGAAGGGACAAGCCAAGGGCTGGACTGCACCTGGGGCTGCTGCTGCCACCAGCCTGTGGCAGGCTGAGCATGAGGCCAAATGCAGCTGGAGTTTGTGTGTCCATGAAGTAGCAGGTGGAGTTCAGCAGGAGCTGAGCGAGTTTGGGAGTGATTAAGTGCCCTAATTAGCGCTCTGTTAAGTGCTTTTGTTTCCTTGTCTGAGAAGCAACCACAGTTACTCCAGCAAATCATTGCCAGGCGGAAAGCAGGGATGGGATGGGATGGGATGGGATGGGATGCCCCAAAGGAAGGGGAATCCCATCTGCCAGTGCTGCTGTGCAGGACCAGCTGTGTCCAGAGGCACTTGGGGCCACAGGATTGGTGTCTTGGAGATTTTTGTGGGATAGACCCCGGTCACAGCCAGCAGGGAAAATGTGTTCAGCTGGGAATCTCACATTGATGACAACACAGATTTCAGACCTTGTGGGACCTCCTTGTCTGGAGTCCTTTGCATCCCCCACGGTTTGGGTCTGTTGGTCCTTCCAGATGATTTGAAGTGCCCTGGATAATTTGGAAGCGTCAGCTGCACAGCAGTGTCCTTGCAGGTCGTGGGAACTCTCTGGCAGGGGGGAAGTTCCATCTCTGCATCCCAGAGTCCCTGGATGGTGAAACCCGTGTAGGTCCAACCCACAGCTATAAAAGGCCCCCCTTTCCCATCACCTGGACGAGCTGAGGTGAAACACCCCAGTGCCAAAAGATTGCTCCATCAGGGGCTGCTCCAGGTCCCTTTGCTGCCACCCTCAGCTCCTCCCCAGCAAATTCCCAGGGAGTTGCACGAGGCAGCACGTGGGGGTGATGAGGAAAAAGGGTTATTCTTGGCCATCCTTCCTGAGTCCTCCTTTTTTTTTGCATTTTTCTTTCCTTTCCTTTTTTTTTTTTTTTTTTTTTTTTTTTT
>VZRS01007096.1:19915-30759 GCA_013398055.1 Ifrita kowaldi
TTGTTTCCCTCTTTTTTTTTTCTTTTTTTTTTCTTTTTTTTTTTTTTTTTTTTTTTTTGAACGTTAATCTGTTCATATTCAGATTTTGAGTCACAATATTTCTCCAAGTGAAAGGCCACGAGTCTGGAAAAAATCCAGTTTATTCCTTCCGAATTCTCTGCCATCATTTCAGCACAGAAGAGCCAAAGCAGAGCTGGGACCTGCTGCTGATGGGGATGGAGGGACAGCCCCGACACCTCCGGGGTGCTGAGGGTGCTCATCTCCTTCCAGAGCCTCCCGCCGGGTGCTCAGGGTGTCCCCTGGAATGTGGGGAGGAATGTGGGCTGGCAAGGATCAGGAAGGGGCATTAAGGGATGTCTGAAGCCACCAGACAGATCAAAATGGAATTATTTTCATTAACTCACCCCTGGGGAGTGGTAAAGTGAAAACCTGAATGGAGATTTTACCCCTTTTTCCCTGGTTTCTCATGGATGGTATAAAACTGAACCTAAACCCAGGTTTAAATGGTTGGGGCCTCTCAGTTTCCTGAACCTCAGACCCAGCAGAAAAGCCAAGCTTTAGTTTTGCCGAAGTCTCCCATTCCTCCCCCAGCGGGAGGAGGTTGCTGGATTTGGGAAAACCAATTTCTCCGCGCTGTTTCCGCCCAGTTTGAGCCGAGTGCTCCGCGAGCAATGACTCGGGGACAGAAGGATTCCCGGGAGAGCTGGCAGCCGCGCTATCTTCTAAAAATACCTCCAACAAAAGCTCGAACCGCTCCGAAATAACGCAGGGAAGGAGCGGGATGCGATCCCGGGCTCCGGCTGCGGGTCAGAGCCGCGGGGCTGGAATTGGAGCAGCGGGAGATGAATCCATCCTTGGAGCGGCGACAGCGCAGAGGTGACAAACCCTGGGATAAACGCGCTGCGCTGGGAGGGAGAGGCAGCAGGAGCATCCTCTGTGGAGCCGGGAGCGGTGGGAAAACGGGAAGGGAAAAACAAGAGCTGGGGTGGTTTTTGTGCGGTCGCATCCCAGCCGTGGCTCCGGGATCTTGGCGATCCCATCTCCCGTGCTGGGAGGAGCCGTGGCTGACTGGGAGGCGGCTCCCTCATCCCTCCCCGAGCGCTGCCGAGGTGTCTTCTGCTCCCTGAGGCTGCAAAGTGGCTCCCGGAGTCGTTTTTGGTTTTTTTCCCTTCGCAGCGAGGAAAGAAAATTTTCCCTCTCCCCTGCACCTTCCCCGGGCGCGTTTAATCGTTCGCCTGTTAGTCATATTCCCAAGAAAAGCAAACGCTGCGGGATGCTGAGCGACAGCTTCTGGAGAACTGGCGCTAATTTTATCTCAGCACTGAAAAAAAACCCCAGAGCTGGTGAATCTTGCTGGGAGGGAGCCGGCTCCGCTCCGAGCACTCCTGGAAGAGGCTGGGATGCCCCAAAACCCACTCTGCGGACCCACAGACCCCTCCTCCATCTCTCCACCGCTGATTATCAGCAGAGAATCATCATGGAACGGTTTGGGGTGGGAGGGACCTTAAAGATCATCTCGTGCCACTCCCTGCCAAGAGCAGGGACACCTTTCCCTATCCCCGGTGGCTCCAAGCCCCATCCAACCACTTCCATGGGTGGGGAATCGTCTTTTTTGGGTTTCACCCCATCCACTTCCACCCTGATTTCCCTCCAGGCCTGCTGGGAGCTGTTTAGGGAGGTCTCCCTTCCCCTTGTGCACCTTTGCAGGATTTGCTGCTCTCCCCCTCGGCAGCAAACTCTCCCTGCTTTGGCACCGTCAGCTCCAGGGGCATCTCCTCTCCCTCAGGCGCTGGGAGAAGCTGGAATTCTTCTTTTTCCCATTTCCCTCGCTTCAGCACGGCTCGGGGCTCTCTCAGAAGCCGTGCAGAGCCAGGAGCAGCGGGTGGAGGGTCGGGCTGGCTGAGGAGTTTTCCAGCAGCTCTTGTTGTGCATTAACTCTCTTTTATTTCTCCTGCTGAGCAGCTTGCCCTGCCCAGACACAGCCCTGCTCCCCGCCAGGGTTTTGTCCCTTCCCAGGGCACCCGTGGTAGCCAAAACCCTCTGCTTTGGGGTCATTTCTCCTGACACTCCCTCCTGGCTGGGCAGCAGAGCCAGGCACCAGCACCCACCCCACTGCAGGGCACAGGGAAGGTGAGGCTTTGGCACTGGACTGTGCTGCTGTGGGTTAGGACACCTTGAAAGGTTTGGAGGGTGAAAATACCATAATTAGGGGGAAAATACACCCCTGGATTTGCCTGGTCCAAGAGAAGAAGGAAGGAGCTCGCAGGGACACCTCGGGGTGCCTCTGCTGGGGCTGCCCGACGGGCACAGGGGTGGAACCCAGCCCGTGGGGGATGCTCCGAACCCGAAACAGCCCCCGAGGGCTGGGCCAGGCTGCTGGGGGGGTTCTGGCCGTGCTCTGGGCTCGGGGACAGCCGTGACCCCACCTGCCCCGGGTGCTCTGCAAACCGACCCCGCTGCCTTCGCTTCCCTCCCCTTCCCCTCCCACTAATTGAGCTGAGGCACTAATTAATGCCGCAGCACCCGGCTGGGCGCTGAGAGGATGCTCTCATCTCCCTATTTCCCGTTTAACTGAGTCAGGAAATGCCAACACCCTGTGCCTTGGGGTGAAATCCCTGATATTTCCCTAAATTCGCAGCAAGCCAGGGCTGGGGGTCCGGTCCCCACCCCCAGCACAGCTCCTGCAAGTGCCAGAGGACGCAGGGATGCTCCACAGACAGCACAGGGCGCTCCCAAAGACCGGGATTTGGGCTCTGTTTATTTTTCCCGATATCCCAGGGATGTTTTTCCTGGACGGGGTTTTGTTTTCTTAAAAAGCCAAGCAGCTAAAAATAGCCGTGTGCTCGCTCGCCCGCGGTGTCCCGGCGTGAATCCGTGCGCGGAGCCGACCTTCAGCACGGCGGCTCCTGCAGCTCCCGCCCCGGGAGCTGCCTCTTGTGCTGCGCTATTTAAAGAACCTCTCCTGCCTCTTGTGTGCCTCAAGAAACACCTGGTGGGGAAAACGGGATTTTTTTCCTTGCTGGAAGAGCCGCCTGGCCTCAGATTATCCCAAAGTGGATGATTTCGGGTCGGATTTAATTAAGCCCAGGGCTGTAATAATTGCGTTGTGTGGCCATGGAGCATCTCCCCCTTGCCCAAGGTTGGGGTTGTGCACCTTGGTGTGCACGAGGGCAGCGGGAATTGCTCCGGGACTTTTTGTGTTACAGGTTTTCCTGGGACACACAGAGGGGATTCACGGAGCAGAGGTAATTCCAGTAATTCCCCCTCCAGGGGCCTCGTGTTGCCAGCGTGAAGAGCTCCCAAAACGCTTGTGGAGTTTACCAAGTTGGGTTTGGTGGGGCCATAGTGGCTTGGAGAGGATGGAGATGATGGCACAGAGCCTTCCCCAGGGCTGGCAATGCCACTGTGGCATCAGAGCGCCCAAATCCGTGCTCTGCTGTGATGCCCCCACAGAAGTTTGAGTCTCTCCCGGTGCCATCTTCTTGTTTTTCCCACCTTTTATTTTTCCCAGTGGGTTTGTAAAGGGGAGAAGATGCTCCTCTCCGAAACCCAGAGCTCATTGAGGAGGAGGGAACAAATACAAACCCTTCTGCAGAGCACAGCTGAAGGCTGGAGGTTTCTTCCCTCTCTCCTCCCTGTCACGAAGAGGCACCAAATTCTCCTGATCCAGAGGAAAAAGTGTGAGTGGGCAAACTGCATCCCTGTCGGGAGCAGGGAGCTGAACTTAGCCCGTGGACACAGAGCGGGAGCGTCGTGGTGGAACGGGGTCCGTGAACAATGGCCAGGTAATTAGCGGGTCCCTAATGAGGAGCTGGGGGTGTCCCGGGCAGAGCAGCGTCTCTGCCGAGCACCTCGCAGGGGCTGGGGGTTACCGAGGGCGTGCAGGGATGGAGCTGGCAGAATTCCTCCACCACATCCATGTAAAAGTGGCCGGGAGCCTCCTCCGGGTCTGCCAGAAAGGGATCTATTGACGTCAATAGGGCTGACAAATAGTGACCCCACGGGGCTGCCAGAAAGTGATCCATTGGGTCAATGGGGGCTGCCAAATTGTGACCCCAGGGGGGGTGCCAGAAAGTGATCTATTCAAGCCAATGGGCGCTGCCAAATAGTGAGCCCCAAGGCTTTATCGGGGAATAAACCCCCCAGGCTGGCACGGGAGAGGGGAAGGGGAAACGAGGGGTGCAGGGAGTGACAGAGCACCCCTGGGAGGTGCCCGACTGTGGGATGGAGGTGGCGAAACCCAGGGTAGTAAAGGCTGGTGGTCACCGAGCCGGGAGGAGATGGGTCACGGTGACATTGGGAGTGTCCTCGGTGACTCGGTGGCCTCATTTCCAAAGGTGACAACAGCCACAGCTCCCCCAGCCCGATCCACATCTCACCTTTTCAAGCAGGGCAGCAGCTCCATTGCAGAGGGACCAGGCACACCCGGGAGTGCTGTGATTCCCTGGGATACAGGGAAAAGCCTTGAGGAGGGATGGGGAGCTCAGCAGAGTCTCCTTCTGCCACCCCAAAGCCCCTGGAGCTCCCAGTTCCCCGTGGTGCCCAAGGCCATCATCGAGCACAGCGCTCCTCCAGACCCCTCCCTGGTCTTGTCCCAGCCCTGTGATGTCCCCAGACTCCAGGATGTCCCAAGCTCAGGGACCTGCCTGGCCATCCCTGCAGCCGGGATACCAAACCGTGTCCGAAAGTTACAGCCGAGGGGGGTTTGGCCTGGAATTGTTGCGTTTTCTCTTCGATCAGGGTAAGGGAGGGATCCTCTCCCCTCGGCTGCCATCCCTATAGCAACCAGCAGCCTCTTCCTGTTAAACAAGTGACTCATCAAACACCATTGCACTCATATCAGGGACGCTGCCTGGGACTTCGGGCTCTGACAAGAGTGCTGACCTTTCAGGAGGGAAAAAGAATTCAGAAAAACCCCAGGGCAATAGCTCAAATCTGGGTGGGAAGGTGCAGTCCTGGGTCTCATCTTCCCCATCCATCCTGCTGCCTTCATCTCCTCCAAACCCTTCCAATTCGGCAGTTTTAAAGTATTTGGAGGGTTTTCCCTGTTACTGCTTCCCCCACTCCCTCTGCCAAGTGTCTTTCTACCATGGATTCATCCCTGGGGGTCTCGGGGGGAGGATGTTTCTCAGCCAAGCCACGTCCAGCATCACCCAGGGGAGAGGCCCAGCACAGCTCTGGGGTGAAACCCCCAGGGCAGAGGGAATTCCTGGGGACCAGAGGACTTTCCTGCTTTAAACCCCATCCTGGAGGATGGAGAAGGCAGATTCCCAGGATGTTCAGCAGATTTCCACTCCAGCTGGGTGTTCACGCTCCTGGAAACATCTCTGTCACCCTGGAGGAGTCCCCAAGTACTGAAGGAGAAAATGCAATGCCCAGAGAGGGAAAAATCCTTCCACACCCCCAAAATCCAGGTGGGTGCGGCCCAGGCTGAAGGTTGGGATGTGACCACGTTGCTGCCAAGTCCCACTCACGGCTCTCTTAAACAGATTTTTTCCAAGCCAAGCACTTGCTTGATACAAATTATTTCACTCCCAACAAGCAGCTGAGAGCTTTTCTGGTGATGTCCTAACCCACCCCGTCTTGAAGACCGGGGCTCTGGATCCAGCGCTGTGGTTCCCCAGCGTCATTCCCGGGAATGTGCCTGTGCTCAGGAGGGGACCCTGGCACCGTGATCCACACAGGATCCTGTTTAAATGTCAGGAGCCTGCGTTAAAATCAATAAATAGAGAGGACCGGCTGTGCTCAGGCAAGGGGGTGTCGAGCTGCCTTGTGCTCCACTTCAAAGCTGAGGACTTGTTCCCCGGCATTTCTGGAAGCCAACATCCTTCCTGCCCAGCGGGAAAGGAGCTGGGAAGGCTGGAGGTGCTTTCAGAGCTGCCACAGGGGGCTTTTCCCCACGGGGTGGGTGGGCTGCCTCATGTTCCCCCTGCGCCAATCCCCCAGGAGGGATCATCAGGGGGTTTCGGGATTGAAATGGAGCAGCAAATCCATCCCTGCTGGCACGCAGCGCCTGTGGATTCCCGTTGCTGCTGGTTTATCCTTGGCTCGGGGCAGCCGAGGGCTTTTCTACACAGACCCGGGGCCATCCTGGTGCTCAGAGCTGCATCTCTGCTGTGGCTCCGGAGTTTGGCGCTCCGGAGCAGCTCGCTCCAAGCCTGGCTTTGGAAAACTCACGCTGGTGGCAGCAGGTGGCAGGGGCACAGCAGGGAGGGACGGCTGCCCAGCACTCGGCTGAAAAAACTCCAGATTCTCTACATTTTTTTTAAGTGTCTTTCCTATTTTTCCCCATCCAAACCCACAGAAAGCCTTCCTTACCTCCGTGCCACATCAGGTAAATTGGGTTATCGTTAATTACTAATTATCACACTCATACACCCGAATATTTTGCCTCATCCTGCGTGCTCCCCGTGTTCCCTGTGGCTGGAGGAATGACACTTTAGGGAAGCACCGTCCCTCCTGATGAGGCACCCAGCCAGAGCAGCACATACAGCCTGGGAGAAGGAGCAAAACACGGTGCAAAAGTCCTTTATTTTGGGAAAAAAACCTTTTTCCCAGAAGCCCTGCTCAGTGACATATGGTGCCACGGCGTGTGCCAGCAAAGGTGCTCCAAAACGTGTCCCTCTGGCTCAGGAAAGGACTTGGAGCGAAACCGTTCCTGTGGGGATGATATCACTGATGGAAGGAGGAAAAAATCCTCCCCCTGGTTCAGCCTGAGTGTTTGTTTGGTGGAAATCAGGAGGAGAAGTCGGAGCGAGCCTTGGAATCGCACAGGGCTGCTCCTTCCCTCCTGGCACAGCCGGGCATTGTCCCCTGAAATGCGGATGTTCCCTGGATGTGTGACACGGTGTCCCCACTGCCCCCAGGCTGGACAGCCCAGAGGGAGCTCATCTGGGGGCAGGAAGGTGTTCCCTGGTGCTGGGAGAGCCAAAGATCCGCCCGTGGCTCTCCCAGAGGTAAAATCAGGGTTGCAGCAGTGCTGCTGCAGGGGGTGCCAGAGGTCACCCCTGCAAGCCAGGACCTGGAAGGGGCCCATTCCAGACACCTGGAGAGAGGCTTTTCGGGCAAATCAGCTGCTTTTCCCCAGAGATGGTTGATTTTATCAGCCACACTCCTGCCTGCCACCCTCCAACTCCCCCAGTGCCTGGCTTTGGCGTCAGCACCTCAACCACCCCAACCCACCACAGTTCTTCCCACCAGGCTGGGATGCTGCAGCCGGAGCAGAGCTGGGAGAATTCCCACCTTTCCAGTGGCAGCAGTGAGAAAATGGCCTCATTTCCACGGAGAATTATGCAAAGCCTTTGAATGTAGGGCTTCACACGCTCCCCAGCGGCGCGCGGCCCCCGACGGCCCCGTTTTGGGGAGGCTGGCGGGCTCCGAGCGCTTGTTTGCCACCCTGATTAGTCAGCACTGCTAATTATAGCTGTGTTTTTCCTTCTTGGAGCTCCTCAAGCACCGTTGGAGTAACAGGGAACAGCGGAGGTGCTGGAAGAAGGCTGGATCCGCTCGCTGCGGAAAAGATGCCGGGGTAAATACGCGGGGGAATGTTCCAGCAGCGCGGCTTTGAGCCCGACTCGGGGGTCACAAGGCAGAGAGCTCCTGGATTTGTCAGCTCAGCCACAGGATGCTCCCACAGGAGGGTGGGAAAAGCTTATGGGACACCGGGAGGTGATGACGTTTCCCCAAGGAAAAGATGTAAAGCCGATTTTAATACTTCTGGGGGTAGAAATGACGGAGAATTGGAGTCGTGGTTATTCCTCTGCACCACCAGTGTGCCCTTAAGCAGCAGTCCTTGTTCCAGCTTTGCTTCCCAGTGGGCTGGGCCTGGGACAGCCACGTCATCAGTGATTGCCACCCTGGATTTAACTTGCCACCCACTTGTTTTAACCGAAAAAGCACAAATTTGAAGGCAGGATGTGCCTCAGGTCAAGCCCTGCTGTGGGCTGGGAGCACCCAGCATCCTCACAGGGCAGTGGCACAGGAAAATCTGTCATGTTCAGCACTGAGCTTTCTGCCAAGGGTCAAAATCTGAGGAGGATGATGAGGAATGAAGGTGGGAGATTTGTCCATGCTGAACAGCATTCCCGGGTGAGGCTGGTGGCCTCTTGCTCTGTAATTACAGCGTCAGGCTTGTGTCTTTGCTTAGCTTGGATCTTTGCTCCTCACTCTTGAGTCTGTAATTTAAATGTAGATAAAGCGTATCTGATACATGAATATTGCCAGAATGCTCTTGCAGCTACTCAGGGAGCTCAGAACATTAAATACAACTTCAAGAAGTAGATCCTCAAGCATTGAAAACGGGGTGTGCAGTGGCCCATCCTCTCATGTGCAACAGGGCAGCTCTGGGGACAGCGAGCCCTGGTTTAAAAGGGGCCAGATGAAGACATTTTTGTCACCAGAAAATCTCAGCCTTCTTGGGATACCCCAGCCAGTGCTTTGCCGATCCACTGCACCCCCTTGCACAGGTGAAACCCCAAAAAAACTCATTGGAGACATGACTCCTGCTCTTCCCTGGGCAGGAGGACCCCATCACTGGCTGAAATCCACTGGGATGTGTGTATGGAAAGGGGGCACTTCTGGAGCCAAGAGGGTAACACCTGCCAGGGACTGGTATTTGCTGTAGGAGGTAGGAAAAGCATCCTGGGATTGTGGCAAACTTGTGCTGGGATGCGGAGGGGAGGAACTGAAGGTGGGGAGGAAGGGGTTGCTGCGGGAGTGCCGGGTGTTGGAGAGGGTCTCTGCAGGGAGAGTGCAGGAGGAGTGGGATGCTGGAGGGAGCAGGAGGTCCAAGGCAACAGCAGCGAGCCCACGGGGTTTGGGATCAGCCGGGACCCTCTGGAGTGTGCGTGTCCATGCAAGGGACAGCTACAGGAGACGAGGGCCAGACTGGGGCCACTGCTGGGTGCTGCGTGTGCCCATCCTCGCTCAGCCTTGCTGGACTTGGTGCCCTGGGGCTGCAGCCACCGGCTGGACACAGCAGGGACATCCCTGCTCAGCCCTGCAGCCGCCCCTGACCCATCCTGGGTGGGCTCTGACCTCACAGATCACCGCGCACGGCCGGCACATCCCCTGTGCCGCCACCGCTCCCTGCAGCGCGTCCCCCGCACCCCGCTCCTGGCAGGCGCCTCTGCCGAGGGGAGCCAGGCAGAGCTCCTCGCCCGCCTCCCCTTTCCCCCGGCGGTGCGTAATCACCGGGAGCGGGAGCGAATTCATTCAGCTCCTCGCTCGGGTTTCCTCCGCCCCTTCTGATGCCGCCGCTGTCGCTCGGCTCACGGCGCTCGGTCACGCGCCCGGTGGCCCCAGGTAGATGACGATTCGAGTCCCCTGGGATGGGGCTTGGCCTGATTAGGAACCCAGATGCTCCAAATTGGGGCGGTCGGGTTCAGCCAAAATCACTGGTATTCACCTAAATATCTCTGCACATCAGGAGCTGGAAATCCTTCCCAGCGCTGAGCTGGCGGCTCCAGCCTGGAAGAGAGATGGGGGATGAAAGAGGGAAGCCGGAGCGTTATGAAACCAGTAGGGAAAAGGGGAGAAGGTGTAGCTGAAATCCTGTGGATCCAGGAGCTGAGCATCCCTGCTTTGATGATCCTGCTCCCAAGATGAATCACGGAGCCATTTATGGCTGGAAAAATGATCGTGTCTTTGGGATTTGTTCCTTTCCAGGCTGTTCCTTTCCCAAACAGTCGGGAAGGAAGCTCTGGGGACGGGTGGGTGCTGCCGTGAGGGGACACCCAGCGTCCTCGGTGGGCAGCCCACGCAAAGCTCGCAGGTGTCGATCCTCCTCACCCCAGCTTTTCGCTGGGTGGAGGGAAGCCCGTGTGGGGCGAAGGCTCTGGGGTGCGATGTTTCCCTGTGGAGGGGTGCCCCTGCCCCAGCCTGGCTGCACGGGACCCCCGAGCACCCCCAGCTGCCGCGTCCCGGAGGCGCAGGGGGAGCGGTGCCGCTGTCCTGGACGTTGTCCTTGAGGAGCGCGGCAGCGGAGCCGCGCCACGCCGGATCACCGCCCTCCCTTCGCATCCCCGCGTCCCTCGGCACAAGCGGTAAAAATAAACCCTGCGAGGCGCCGGGGCCTGGCTGGTGCCCAAGCTGCATCCGCAGGACGCAGGTGCAGCGGGCCCCGACCTTGGGGAGGTGCGTCGGGGTGGCGGCAGAGCTCATGAATGAACGATCGGCGGGGCGGGTGCGCGCACCCCCCGCGTGCCTGCGGGTGTGGATGGGGATGTGGAGCAGGGAGCCAGCCTTGTTGTTATTCTGATCACAGCGGCTCTGATTCACAGACTTGGATCATGAATATAAGTGAAGACTTTGACGTCAGAGTTGAGATTTATCAGCAGATCCAATGGGGCAGGAATATTAAGTGCAAGTCGATGCCAGCTCTCTGCCAACGCTATTAGCGATGCTCGCCGAGGAATGAGGCTTCGCACCAAGGGCTGGAAGGACCGGCAAGGAAAAAAATAAAAACGGGGTGGGGGGAGCAAGCTGATCCTCGAGCATTAAAACCAGGTAAAACAACAACCCCCGGCGACGCGGCTGCATGCGGGAAGGGGCGATGGTGGCGGCGGGGGATGGCGGCGGGGTGCGGGCACAGCCCCCGACCTTCACACCTCGGCTGCCCACCCCGGGCGGGGGGATTTGCTCCGCCGAGCAGGGCAGGATGTCGCCGCCGGCTGGGAGCATCTTGCACCAGCCTTTTCCAAAGGAGGGAAAGGCAGGGAGGAAGGAGAAACTTAACGTAGGCTGCCCCTTGCCGCTGCCTTCTCCTTCCATCAGCGGCTCCGCATACAGGCGCTGGCTTATTAATAGTGTTTATTTTTACTCACTGCACGCAAAAAAGAAAGGGC
>VZRS01007096.1:37674-48228 GCA_013398055.1 Ifrita kowaldi
TTGAAGATCTGGGCTCCTGTCCCAGGTATGTGCCATGCTCTGTGTGTCTGTGTTTTTATTTCAGAGCCCAGAACAGGTCTCTGCTTTCCCTCACCCGGGGCCTGGGTTTCCCCTGGGATCAGGAGGAGCTGGATGAGGACAAGAACTGCTGGAGACACGGAGGGGTTGGGAAGGAACAGCTCCTTCTGCTCGGAGCCTCCGAGCACAGACAAAGCTTTCCCATCAGCAAACCAGCCCCTGCCCTCTGATCACCCAGGCAGTCAGGGATTAAATACCCTTGGGAATTAAGTGATCTTTGAGGGTTTGATTCTCCAAACGAAGGGTTTTAGAGAGATCACAGCTTTCTGCTGCTCCTTCTGTGCCCCGGCCTCCAACAGAGGAGGCAGCATCACAGGGCTGATTAACTCGCAGCAAAGGACAAGCAGACAAGAAGCCAAACTCGAATCTACTGTAACCTCTTAAAATCTTTATTAATTTTTTTCCTTTTTTTTTCCTTTTTTTTTTTTTTAATTTAATTAGCACATGCATAAAGTGTCAACAGTTCGGGGTTAAGATGACATTTCTTGAACAAATGTAGTTTTACAAGCGGTGCCTCGGATCGCTCCAGGTTTCCTCTCTACCCTGTACAGAAGGAAGCTCGAGCTGCGACCTACGTCGTCCCTACCTTTCCATCCTCGTGTCACCACAGGCAGAACCCACAACACTGGGGAGAAATACACTTTGTTCACACGTAGCAACTGGGTAGGGGAGATAGAGACGGGCAGCAACATCTACTCACCTACTGACTAAGTGCACATGGTTAAAGACCCCACCAGACAGTGAACATCTCCTTCGTTAATCTCGGCTTCATGATAACGGCAACCAAGCCTGGCCTGGAGTGGGTGACCCTCCCTTGGGAAGGTGCCTGTCTCCCACCAGCTCCTTCTACCAGGTGGCAAATCTAAGGAGATATGGTAATTCTTCTGCTGGGATTAAGAAACGAGCCTTTGGCAGGAGCATTGGGGCAGCCCCACTGATGCTGGGGCGTCCCTGTCCCCTCTGTGCCACCCCTGCACAAAGAGCTGGAGCCAACCTCCACAAAGAGCAGCCCAAGCCCTGGCTCTGGGCCCTGCCTGTGATCAGTTGGTGTCAAAAGGGGAGAAAACTGCTTTGAAAATGCCCATCTGGAGCTGGCAGCTCTCTGATGCTGTTTTGGGAGGATTGGTGCCCCAGCGCTCCAGGAGGTCTCCTGAGCTCAGAGTTTGGGTAGTGCAGAGGGGGTTTGGGGGGTCTGAGGTGCCTTGATCTGCAGAGCACAGGAGATGAGCCTCACCTGTCATCAATTCCCCCCCAAAATAACTCTCCTACAGCACCTGGCCTCACCCAGAGGTATTTGTGCTCCTGCTGGCTCGAAAGGGGAAGGAAAACTGGAATGGGGTGGCTCCTGCAGTGCTGCAGCAGCTGGCATTGCCCCAGCAGCCCTGGGAGGAGGAGGAGGAGGAAGGCTCTCCTGAATGCTTGCCCCATGACAGCAGCAACCCACAGCACGTGCATGTCCCACAGCAAAGCGGGGACAGGGTTTGTCCCCTCCCCACACCTCCCACGCCCTCTGGGGACTGTCCCCGGGCCAGAGGTGCAGCACTGCCACGTGCCCCCGGTTCCCGGAGCAGCTTTCCTCGGGCTGGCCAAGATCGGAGTGAAAACTGCTCCCCGAGCCACTCCTGTGCAAGGAGGAATCCCAGAGGATCCCGTGGGGTCTGGGCAGCTCCAGGTTTCCACCCCAGGTGAGCTCTGCCCATTCCCAGCACAGCACCACCACCCACCCCCAGCAGCTCCCTGGCCACGCCAGAGGGACCCCCAGGAAAGGCACTTGTGTCATGAGGAGCTGCCCTGGCCCCACGGTGTTCCCAGCAGGAATGCTGGATCCAGGCCCTCTGTGGGACGCCTGGAAGGTGCCAGCACAGCTCAGCATCACCCCAAACTCCTGCTGGGAACACTCTGCTTCAGATCCCCCCAACGAGCCAGGCAGCCCCAAAATTAAGGAAGTCTATTAAGGTGAGGAGCCATCAGCCCCAAAATGTCCTAAAAATGCATTTTGAAGAAAAGGGTTTTTTTTAATTTATGGGGATTTGAGCAGGTTGGATGGGATTTGGGACAAGCTGGGCTCATGGAAGGTGTCCCTGCCCATGGCAGGGGGTGGAAACCAGACTGGGAACCCAAACAATTCTGGGGTTCTATGACTTTCTTTCTTTTCCTGATCTGCTCTGACCCGAGACAAAAAACACCACAAAGAGCAGCCTGACTTGAAAACTGGCCAGAACTACAGCTGGAGCTGAAACATCGCAGTGTAAAACTAAATTTGGAGGCAGGGCAGTGATGGGGGTATTGCTGCTCATAATGATGATTTCTGGAGACCTGGCCAGGCCCTGCCAAAGCTGTTCCTGCTGCCAGCAGGAGATCACCAGCTCTCCACGGGCATCACAGGAATGTCCCTGGCTCCAAGTCCTCTTCCTTTCTAACACAAGACTTTCATGGTTTTTCCATGGCAAGAAGTGATTTTCCATGGAGTCAGCGTTCCCAGCTGAGGCACCAGGCTTACACCAGCACTGGGAGAGGTGAAAATCAATGGGATTTGAAACAGTAAAGCTGGGGAGGGGACTCCAGGGGCAAAAACACCTCCTACAGAGGCAGGAGACCCTCTCCCTGCTGTTCTGGGGGTGATGTGCTTATTGCTTTTCCTTAAACACCAGTTTCCTGGGATCTGAATTTTGGGAGTGGTTCTGGCGGCACCGGCTTCATTCCATTGCTGAGTGGGAAGTGTTGCTGTGTCCGACCTTCCCTCGAGGTCTGAGGGAAGGAAAGGGAACAGTTTATCCTTCTGGAAATCACGTGTGAATTGTTTGTTTGCATTTTAGTTTTGTGGGTGGGGTTTTTTTTGTTTGTTTCTTTTTAGGTTTTTTTTGGTTTTTTTTTACATTTAATTTTAGATTTCTCGGCTGAGCCACCCCAAATCAAAGGGTCAATTTTCAACTGTCCGCCTTAATGGTTTACTCACTACAGCCTGTGGATCATGAATGCTCCAGAGGAGCTGCTGCCTTTTAACTACTGAAATGCAGCTGTGAGTTCACATCCTTCCCCCTCAGGTGGTTGTTCTGCAGCACGTTTTATCTTTGCTGTATTTCAGGGACAACACCAAAACCAAGAGGGAGCAAAAGCAGCTGCCCTGGCTGCTGGGGGATGCTTTGGGCTGCAACCCAGCGGGACAGACCCCCAAGGAGGGGGTGAGGCAGAGCTACAAACGTGCCAGAAATGCGCTGTGGGCACCTCCATCACTCAAGGTCACGAGCTTCTCTCTGGCTTCTCAAAGCTCTCCCACAGCAGAGCCTCCGTGACCTGAGTTTCTCCATCCTCACCTCGAGAAAGCTTTCCCTGAGACCTGACTCAGCTCCTCTCTGCCACAGCTCAACCCCACACTGACCTGGAGAGCAGATTGACTCCCCTCACTCCCTCTGTGGCTTTGCACAGGGTTTGACCTGCCTGAGGCTTCCCCTGTGCAGGCTGCTGTGAGCGTGGCCAACCTAAAACGCTGGGCTGGCTTCTTCCTGCTTTATTTTCTCCTCTCTACACTCTTAACCTTACACAGAACCAACTGCTGGAATTACCACCGAGCTGAAAATCCCCCCGGGCCAGCCCAGCCCCCTGGCATTGCCACCGTGGGGAAAGGAAAGGCTCCTTTCACACACACTCGGGCTCACAACTACCAGTGAGAGGTTTGATGCTGTTCCCGGGAGGAGTGAGAGGTTAGAGGCACCTCTGGAAGGTGGCACCTGTGGGAAGATCCCTACTGGGAGATGCCCATGGGAGGGTGAAGCATCAGTGGTGACATCTGTGGTCTCAGGGTCCTTCCAGGCTGTAATTCAGACATCAATTTGGGTAATGTCACATCAGCTCTGCCTTCAGGGGACACCGTGGCCCAGCGTTTTCCACCCAGCTCTTGCCTGGGGGTTTCCCTCAGCATGAGCCCATCCCTTGCTGCAGGCTCTGCCTCAGCCTGGTGACACCACCAGGACCTGTCCTCCCTTGGGGACATCCTATTGTCCTCCTCCCACCCCGCCTGTGGGGTTTGGGGCAAACACCTCCTCCCTGAAGTTCTCAGCTGTGGGCTTTGTTTTGTTTTTTTTTTCATTCCCTCCGCCAGAAAAACACGGGCACAATTTTCACCCAGAGAACGTGGAGTTTGAGAGAGTGAGCCTAGAAAACCTGGGGTTTGTCCAAGAAAGATCAGATCCACACAAAAAAACCCCCTCTTTGTCTCTCAGAAAGATCAAACTACTTCAAAGTCTAGGTTTGGGCTGTAAGCGTCTGGAAGAGGAATTTTTCCAGAAGCTGTCCCATGAATTGGTGGCAGCCCTAAGGGTCACTGGGTGCCTGCAGTGGTGCTCCCAGGCACCATTCCCACCCCATCCGTGGCCATCCCAGAGAGCACAGCTGTGTGGGGGCTGGGAAAGGCCCACCCCGAGGGCACAGGGGAGCGGTCAGGGACAAACCCAGCGTGGCTTGGCTCTCCTGGGCTTTGCTCAGGCACTTCTGCGTGGGGGAGTGGAGGGGCAGGAGAGCCCCGCCGCCGTCACCAGCGGGGGGACGTGGTTGTGGCGCTGCTCAGGGGTCACCTAAGGAAGGGACAACAGTCCTCAAGGTGCTGCTGCCCAGTCGAGGGTAAATTCATGGGTGAGTGAGCATTTGAGGCTTCTAAAGTGCAGTGCAGGTTACATGGTCTTTGCTGTAGACTGTAAACTCCTCAGGACAGACTCCTTGCCCTTACTTTATTTTTTTTTTTTTAATCTGTAAAGTGACATTCCAGCTGAGAAAACCTTACCCCTAAATAACTACTACTACAGGAAAAACAGGAATCTCGGTGGAAGGAACAGCCTGTGCTCCCCTTGTCAGCATCCCACTGCTACAACCTGCCTCCCTCCAAGCAAAACTTCCACTTGTCATTAAAGCTGAGGTGTTAATTCAGGCTCAGGGGAGTCTGCAAAGCTTCTGTTCAGGCTGTTGGGTGTCTGGAAAGGGAGAGAGAGAGATGGAAAAGTTGCTGGGAGGAAATTCGAGGGCTCTTCTGTGGAAAGAGCTCTCTGAAGAAGCCAAGTTCAGCCTTAAGTTTGTCGCTGGAGTAAAACATTCCCAAGGTGAAACAGCTGCAAAAGCAGAAGCTCTCGTGGGATGGGATGACTGCTGCTCTCTAGGTCTCTTCCCAGGGTGGAAAATTAGAAATTGGGAACTGCCCAATCCATTTTTCCTTCAGGACAGTGACCCTCTAAGAGCCACCAGCACCACCAGCCAGCTCCAGGGGTCCCTCTCAGTCAGGGAGACACTGAGTGCAATGCCAGGAGCGAGCACTGCAGGACTTCCACCAACCTCCAGAAACCTGAGCAGGACCAGCCTTCACACCTGCTGCAGCTTCACAGGTGTGCCATGGGCACCGTGGTCCCCAAAATGCCCCTTTCCAGATGAACCTGGGATGTCCAAGAGGTTCCTGATGGACTTCAAGGACGACAGCCTCACTTTAATACCTCCAAGCAGAACCAAAAAGGCTCATTCCCTGTTCCACTGACTCCAGCCCAACCCATCTGTAAGCACGCAGGATATTTTATATATATTTTTCCCCCCTCTCCATTGACAGCCATATTTATTATTTTTAATCCATGCCCATAAATTGGCAACTAGGGGGAAGCAGATGAAATGGAAAGAGGAACTCTCGGGAGATCGGTTGGGCTCATTAAATGTTTGGCACTCCATGATTATCTGTTGGCAATGAAATGCCACTGCTATATTTTAACAGGGAACACGACACCTTAATGTACAGGAGAATCTCCTCAGCCCAATTCTGATACTCTTGAGAGAGGAGAAAATTCAATCATCTGTGACCTGGATTGTATTTTTTAATGTCTGCCAGGCTAGATAAAATATTTAAATATTCACTTTTATATCAGCCCACATGAGGATTTGAGCATTTCAGGTTGTGTAACACAGCCTGGCCTACTTTGGGGAGAATGTACAGAAATAGGCACATATGTACAAAACACTGAGCGTGCAGCATGTGGGGCAGACAGACAGTGTTAATTAGCGTGGCACAATCCCAGCAGCACCAGCCCAGAGCAGCCAAGGAATTGGTGTCACTTCTGTTGGATTTCAAAGGTCACCTGAGCAAAATCCAGGTGAATCTGCCTCAAATAAAGGTGGTCGAGCGTGGCCGAGTCCCTCAAGTGAAGGCACTGAGGATGGAATGGGACTGGGGCTCTCAGTGCCACCATTAATGCTCCAGCCTGGGGATCCTGGAGGTCTTTTCCCACCTGAATGATTCCCGGTGCTTGCCTGCCTGGTGGTGCTGTTGGGAGAGCTGGGAAGAGCCAGAAATGGGTGTCCAAAGCCACCCTGAGGTTGTGTCTCCACCAGCTCCACCAGACGCCTCTCTGGGATGAGGACGGGGGATCCCACCCCTGCTACCAAGACAGCTGAAGGGTTTCCACGGCAGTTCTGATCCCTGGAAGAGGGGATTGTGGTGTTTCCAACCAGCTGGCGGTGCTGGGAGGTCATGCTGCTGCTGGCTGGCTTTGCAGTTGAGAATGTGAAATGGGTTTGTGTTATCAGGGGATTTCCTTCAGCAGAATAGGATGGGTGAGGACATGCTGGGATTGCTGGGGTGCCTGATGGGGACACAGTGCAAGAACATAAAGGTGTGAGGAAATGGGGGTGAGCCTTTCCTGCTCCCCTGGGGCTGCCAGCTGTGCATCTGCTCTGCAGGTGTGGCCTGTGCACAGGGCAGGCAAGGCCTGAGTGACCTAAATGATCTTTAGGGTCCCTTCCAACCATCCTGTGATAGTCAATGGCATCAACCGTGGCAGCAGCAGGGTTGACTGGCAGCTGCCAGTCCTGGGACAGGGCAGTGGGAGGCTCCAGGGGCAGCCCTGACCTGCCACACACCAGTGGAGCCCTGCCCCAGTTACCACAGCCCCATGTGACACACGCACAAAGCAACTGGTGCGTGAAAAGAAGGGACTTGATCTTTTAGGGGCACTGGGCTGCTCTCCAGTTCCCACCAGGACTGGCTCAGCTTTGCAGAACTGGGACAGTCACAGAGCCAAGGGATGAGCCAGTCCTGTGTGTCCCTGAGCCCTTTCCTGGGGCCAGTGGGGCTCCTCAGCTCTGCTGAGTCCCCACAGTGACTCTGCAGCCCCTCGACCTCTGTAACAGGTAAGAGCAGCTCCACCAGCCCCTGCTGTTTTCTCTCTTGCACAAAGGGTTATTACTCTTTCTAAATTACCTAAATAAACCCAATTTCTCTTCGCTTACAAACAGTTTTGTGACTGTATCTATGTTAACAACGCTCCACCAGAAACACCACCTTAAATGTTGCCCTGAATTTTTACACCGCTTCCTTCTGCACCTGCTCCAGGCCAAACTCCAGCTGCCTTCCCAAGGAAAGCGTGTCTTGGGGGTTGCAGGGGCTCTCTGTCTTGGCCAGCCTTTGGAAAAAAGCTCTTGCAGCCGTTTCCCTGCATCTCAGAGGGTCAACATCAGAATTGAGAGCTCTCAGCTCTCAGGGTACCGTGTCTCCCTGCCTCCTCTGGTCACCCCTGCTCCTTGGGTTTTGCAGATGAGCTATTCCATGCTGCTTCTTGCCTTGCCCTCTCCCACATCCCAAAGCCATTCCACCCCTCTGCTCAAACCCACTTGGCACCACAGCTCCCAGCCCAGGTGTGGAGGTGTGGAAGGTGTCACACACAAGGGACAAGAGACCATTTTGTGCCACTCCAGAGAAGGGAGAGCTCCTGGGGAGCATTTCCCAGCAGCTGGGCAGAGGATTCACCACATCTGGACATGAAGGGTTTGTCACTGGGGGCAAATGTGCAGATGTTGGGACATTGCTCAACATCAGCATTTCCCAGGAAAGCAGCAACCTGCTCTAGTGGAAGGTGTCCCTGCCCTTGGCAGGGGGTTGGAATGAGATGGTCTCTAAGGTCCCTTTCATCCCAAACCATTCTAGGATTCTGTGAATTTAAGGATCAGCATTTGGGTCTCAGCCTTATCCTCCCACCCCTTTTAAAGGTCTGGCTGCTGCTACATAGCCAAAATACTGCTGTAGTCACCATCACCTACAGAGCTACTGGGAGAGGCAGGGAACTGGGCACAGAGCCCAGGCTTTCCCCAGTCTGGGACTTGTGGTACAGGGGAACACAAAAGAGACCCTGGGAACACCACATTGGTAAATCCATGGATGGTCCTGGCCCATTTTCCACAAGTGGGGAACCTCTCCCAGCTCTCTGCAGGTTTTCACACCTGCCTGTGATATTTCCAGTATTCCCCTCCTTTGCTCTGCCTTCCTGTGCCTCCTCCCTTCATTCTGTGAAAAGTTTTCCACAAATCCTGCTCTGTTTTGATGGGAAAACAGGTATTTCCAGTGCCATCCTAGGGGCCTGTTACCCAGCTCCTCCATCTGTGCTCCTCCATGCCCAACCATGGGACAGGGGACGGAGCAGGATCAGGTAGGGGGGGATCAGTGCCTGGGCCTGAGCTGATCTCAGCTGTACAGGCACAGTTTGTGGGGCTGCAAAGTGCAAGTTGAGAGTTTACCTGAAAGCAGCAGATTGTCTGATTCACTTTTTCTCAAATAACACTGAAATGGTGTCACGCTAAGGCCAAGGAGAGCTGGGCTTGGGGAAGCTCCCTGGACACCTCCACTCCCCTGCTGGAAAAGACAAGGCTGAGTCTCCCTGCCAGCCACACAAGCCTTGCCTTCCCCCTTTGCTCCCGGAAAACCAGCTCTGAGAATGGATACAGGCTCAGGTCACCAACACCTTGGTCTGCTCATGCAGCCTGGCATAGCAGAAGGTGTCCCAGTTCTAACTGGACTAGATGGGCTTTAAAGGTGCCTTCCAACTCAAACCATCCCATGATTCTCCAGGGAGCAACAACACGATGGTGTAACTGCGGCTAAACGTGGTGTGTCGCTCTGTAGGGAAGGAGGCTCCTGCCCACACGCAGCCTTTGGAGCTGCCTGACCCCAAAACCAGCGGCAGCAGAGTGTCCCCAAGCCCACACGGCCACCCCTGTGCTCCCGTGGTGGCACCAGCTGTGCAAACAAGGCTTCTTCTCCAGGAGCTTCTCGTTATCACAATTAACGTTTAGCTGAAAAAGCACTGCTGCCTCTGGGGCTCCCTTCTCTCGCAAAGCACGCTCAGGGCCAGTCTCCGTTCTTGCTCCAGGTGTAAATCTGGAGTAATCCTATGAACCTGCCTTCAGAGAATTTTGGAAGTCATTAACTGTGAAGGTGCTGCTAATTTCTGGTCTCACTGCCTCCGAGGTGTATCCTACCAGTGCTGCTGCTGCTGCTGCTGCTGCTGCTGCCCGAAGGGTTTTTGACATAGTGTAAAAGCAAAGCTCCTGACCGAGCGGGGCCACCCGCGCCCGCTGGCAGCGACGTTGGGGAAGGCGCCTATACACACCTGGAACGGAGCCTGGAGCTCCCCCCAGCCCAGCCCGGGGCCCCTCAGTCCGACCACTCGTTATCGTCCAGCTCGGAGTCGTCGTCGGACTCGCTGTACTCCACCGCGATCCGGCGCGACAGGATCGTCGCCACGTCATTGCCCACTGGCTCTTTTTTGGCCTCTTGTTCCCACTGCTCCTGGACTTTCCGGAGTTGGATTCCTATGGGAAAGAGGGGAAAGGATTTAGGGGCAACCCGTGAGTGCACCCAATGTGCAGCGTCCCCCCCGGTCATGAAGTGTTGGCTGAGATGAGAGGGCTGCTGCCCTGGTGATCATAAAGTTATATGGGATAATAGGATTGGTAGGACAAGGGGGAATGGCTTTAAACTGAGAGAGAGTAGGCTTAGATTGGGTGTCAGGAAGAAATCCTTCCCTGTGAGGGTGGGGAGACCCTGGCACAGGGTGCCCAGAGAAGCTGTGGCTGCCCCTGGATCCCTGGCAGTGCCCAGGGCCAGGCTGGACAGGGCTTGGAGCTCCCTGGGACAGTGGAAGGTGTCCCTGCCATGGCAGGAGGTGGAATGGGATGAGCTTTAAGGTCCCTTCCAACCCAAACCATTCTAGGAGTTTATGAAAGTGTGTGATTACAAAGCTGTATCATAAATAAAGCTCCTCCTCTGCTTCCACTCAGCCTGAAGATGCAGAACCTTCCGGAAGGTTAAATTTACCATTTGCCCTGAGGATTTGCTAGAAAGGGAAATAGGAGCACATCATCCACTACAGCTTGGGAGGAAGCCACATGCCTGAGAGCTGCCAGCGATCCGTGGGGCTTCCTTCCACCTCCTGCTACGGTCCCACACCTCTAGGCTGCATTTACTCCCCCTCAAGGTCCCACCATCCTCACCCATCCCCTGCCCACCAAGGGCTCGTCCTGCCGGGCAGGTCCCCGCGCTCACCCCTGCGGATGGCTGCCAGCAGGTCGCTCCGGGCGTCGCTCATGGGCATCAGCGGGATCTGCGGCTTCCGCGGCTCCACGGCGGGCGCGGGCGGCGAGGCGGAGTGCGCTGGCGAGGCGGACACGGCCGGGGGC
>VZRS01007098.1:0-14437 GCA_013398055.1 Ifrita kowaldi
TTAATAGGTAAAGCAAAAGCTGTTTAAGTGACTTTATTTAAACTGCAGGGATGTGTGAGGGTGAAAGGGTTTTAGTGGTGCTGGGTTAAAATGTTGGAACAGATCACGAAGATAAAATGTGAAGGTAGTGTTCATAAAGCAAACTGGGGTTTTTTGCTTCTGGTGGGCCTGCTGTAGCTAGGAGGGGTTTGTGTCTAGGTAGTGAAATTACACCTCTCTAAGTGACTCAGCCATAGGTAAGTGAAGCTGATTGTCATCAGTCATTGTGGAGGAGACTTGTGGCGAACAGTCTGTTCAGGAAGTTGTTTCAACTTTATCAAGGCGACCGGTGTGAAGTTAGGACTTGGTCATGGGGACCTCTGTAGAACAGCACAGTTTGAGTGTTCAGAAAAGAGATGGCTTTTGACAGACAAAATCTGCAGGTCTATCAGTTCCACAGATGCCTCAGTCTTGTACTTTTTTGATGTTCCTGCTTGATACATTGACTTGCAGGCCGCCTTTTTATCTATTTCAAGCTATTGTCGATGCTGAAGCAAAGGAAAAGGGTGTTGCAGACCTGTCCTCCAAAAAAATGAGAACAATAAAACCTCCTTTTCATTCCCTGCAGCAGAAGTCTTCCTTGCATGTCCTTTAGACACTACAAATACTATGTAAATGCCTTCTTTTTCAAAACTTTTTTTCCAGAGACTTAAGTGCTCTTTGATTTCATGGAAATAGAATTCTGTTGTCTATAAACAAAACTTCAGTCTTTAGTGGGCTTTTGGCATTGTTTCTCCTCTTTTCAAGACAAAGAGGTGAAAAGGAAAGAAAACTGGGTAACCGACGAGAAGCTAGTGGAAAATATTAGTGTCTGTAGTGATGGAAATAAATATAAGTGATGCTGTGTGAGGGGTGCAGCTGAACTTACCTTCCAAAGACTTAGAAACAGAAATTTGCTGCCTAATGTTCTTCCTGTGTGGTGTTCATTCCAAATGTAGGTTCATAATTGTAAGTCCACTCTACTTGAACCTTCTCTTCTTTAAACTGACCTGTGCGTTTGTCTTTCTGCAGTCCCTAAAGCTCCAGAGATAGATGTAGCAGCATGTCTGGTTGCTGACAACTGCATCACAGTATCGTGGAGAATGCCTGAGGAGGACAGCAGGATTGATCATTTCGTGCTGGAGTATAGGAAAACCAACTTTGATGGGCTCCCTCGACTAAAAGGTGAACAGCGCTGGGAGCTGGTCGACTACATTAAAACTACTCAATACACTTTATCAGGTAAAGGGTTTTTATACTTCAAACCCAAGCATATCGATGTAACTCTTTATGCTTGGAAGTATTGCTAAATGCCTCTTTTTCTGCATGTAATGAAGCTGCCATTATATCACACCAGTCTTGGATGCTTTGTACAGTAACAGCTCTGTCTTTCGTTTTCACTTGAAGGTTTTGCAAAGCATCGTGTGCTCAGTAAAGTTCACACTGGTATTCACGCATGTTTTTTGAAAACTGAGATAAATGCAAGACAGCTACCTGGGGTAGATCTTAGTCTTGTCGGAGTTGTCGGTAATCAACATGATTTCAAGTTTCTGAACATTCACTTTGTAGGTCTGAAATTTGATACAAAATACATGAACCTTAGAGTACAAGCTTGCAACAAAGCCGTGGCAGGTGAATACTCTGACCCTGTGACTCTGGAAACCAAAGGTAAAATTTTAAAAACTCTTAAACCTTATCTATGGTGAAAACCCTGCTCTTAAACTCCTCTGCCTTCATATATGAACCTGTATGTTCAGTCTGCTTTGCATGAGCACTGCTGAAACACATCCTACGCGGAAAGGAAAACAACTGTAAAGGATTAAGAAGCTTATTGGCACAAAGCTGCCCTTTTGGCATTCAGACCCTGAAAAAATGGGGCAGTTAATGTCACTTTTTCCAAAAGCTTGGCACTGGTTGCTTTGAGCTGTGGAGTGACAGTCCCATGTGCTGCTGCTGCGTGATGCCAACATACAGGACGAAGAAGGATGAATGTTGGGGATGACTCTTAGGGCGTACAAACAGTTGGTGTGATTTTCCTGTTATTAGTGACAGACATAGCTTTTTGTAACTAGAAGTTGCTGAAAAGGGTTTTCTTGACTTTGTACCTGCAGTTTCCAATCACTTAAAAATACTTAAAATTGTCAATACTTACAAAGTTGGCAGCTTCAAATTGCTGAAGGTGTGTGATCATCATGTTAGAAGTCAGTTGATCTGGGAATTGTTAGGTCGGCTTCGTGGCATCATTTCATAATTAAACTGAAAGAAATTTCTTGGAAGGAATGTTTTGTGACAGAACACAAATCTTAAGTATTAAGGTGAGAGAGTGATCCTGAGGCTTGATTTACTGCCAGATCTGGTGTAAAGGGCAAAATCAGTTGACTGGTATCAAGTACATAAATTTATATAAAAGTATAAATTCTGTTCCTTTTGAATGTTGCTTCATTAGAATAAAGCTATATACAATTTGAATGAGCTGAGGGGCATTCTGGTAACTTTTAAAAATTATTTTGATACTCTTAAGCAACAGTTATTGTCAGAGACATAGCACGCATTTAATAGCCACATAATTCCCTACTCCAGTACCAGAAAAGTAATTCTGATTTTGATTGTTTGGGCAGTTACCAAGCTTCCCATATTATTTTCATTATTCCTGGGTGAACACTTAATTCACTTTCCTTAATAATCAACCCATAGAAAATCAGTTTCCTTGTCCATGTGCTTAACCTGACTGTTGTTTACACTTGTGCATTTTTGAGCTCTAAACTCTTAAAAATCTCAAGTATAAGTTTTTTCAGGGTCAGGCTATAATATCTGATGGTATTAGGACATTTATAGAACAGTCTGTAAATACATGTAGGAAATTCAGCCTGTTGTATTTGCTTTTTGATTGCAACAGTCAGACTGAAAAGCTGGTGTTTCCATTTTGTTCAATAAAACTCTGCTACAATTTTACTACTGCTTGTATCATTTTCTGTGAACAACCACCACTGGGAGAGAGCATTGTACCATTTCACTGTTTTCTATTTTGTCTTGACCAGCATTTGTGTTCAGTTTGGACAGTACATCTTCTCACCTGAACCTGAAAGTTGAAGACACATATGTTGAATGGGATCCTACTGGAGGCAAAGGCCAAGAAAAAATAAAAGGGAAGGAAAATAAGAACAGGTAAGAACTGTTTTGTTAGTATCTGGGATATCTCATCTGACGATTAAAGGAAGAGGGCAGGCAGGGAATTAAAGCACTTGAGGACAGTGGGACATGAAAAGTATTTTCATTCAGAAATGTTTCTCTGGAAGAAATTTTTTTTTTTATTTTTCTTCCTCTGTCACACAGATGTAGATGCTAGAATGGTGTCATAATTGTTAAATACAACTTACTTATTTTAAAAATGCATTTGTTAGGGTATCATTTAGTGTACTGAGCTAAAGTGTAGGTGTGGGTGATTCACCTTGGCTACTCACCAGGTGCCCACCTGCCTGCTCCGTGGTTTCTCCTTCTCCTGGTACCAAAACCTTCCCACATAAGTCCAGGACAGTAGATAAGTAGATAAGGTACTTGTGAACAGGCAGCTGATGTAATTCTGTGCTTACTGCTGTTGCAGATTGGTTCTGGTGAATAGACAGCATTTCTGCTAGTAAAAAAATGAGGAAAGAGCTGACTGCCTTGTCCTTTTGAGAAAGAAAAGGTTAAATAAAATTGATACTATATATAGGTGATGCATGAATTTATCTTAAACACTCATTGTAAGGGAAGAAGTACTGATAAAACAGCCACAAAAGGTAGTGGATGATGAAACATAATTATTGTGGAAGTGGTAGCTCTAAACATGCTGTTTTCATCCAGGAAAAGCACTTAACTTCAGCAGAGTTCTTGGTAGATTGTTAGATGTCTGCTGTTCTGAGTCAGGGGATAAATACTGTTGGAAGAACATTTAACTCTGTCTACTCTGGCTGAGCCTTGAATATATCCAAGGATGAAGAATGTGTGGATGAAGAATGTGTTAACGTGCTAGCCCTCTATTCCAGGCCACTTTTATGGGAGGGAGGAATATCCTGGTAACCTGAGTGGAGTTCCCTGTGGTGCAGTGAGTCCTGGGTGCCTCTCGGCCATCAGTGTGACCCCCTCTGAGGAAAGCCTGGCTTGATCTTCCCTGCTCCCCTTCCTGTTACCTCATTAAAGACAGCAGCTGGTTCTTGTCTTCCTCTGGCTGAGCAAAGCCAATTGTGTTTCTGTGCCTCAGACCCTTAATTGTGGTGTTGGCTCTCCATGGGACTTGCTCTGGTATGTCAGGGTGTAAATTCAGGGAACCCAGACCTGGACACAGGAGGGCTTCAGGGTCAGTCTGACAGCTGCCAAAAGGAGAGGAGGACTCACTTGCCTTGGGCTCCTGGTCACGGTGTTGTGGCTACAGGCTGGGTGTGGCTGACCACCTCTGCAACGAGGGTGCAGGGTGTGGTTGTCAGCTTCTGCTTCCTGAACTCTCAGTGGCTTTTCTGCAGAGCTGTTCTTCCCTCAGGTATCCCTCAGCCTGTCCTGCTGTGTGGATTTCCCTCACCTGGAGAGTTGTGAGCCTGTTGTTCAGCTGGATCTGTACAGAGCCCATGGCCCCACTACCCAGTCTGTACCTCACCTCTTGGCTTTGGGGATACTCGGTGGGAATGGGTCCACACAACTGGCTACTCTCTCAGCCACAATTTATTGGCTTTCCACATGCACAGCTTGAGATAATTTATGAACAAATACATTCTCCATAGGCATATATTGCCAGAAGCATGATAGAATAACTTCTGTTGGATTTTAGAAATGGGGATAATTTGCTGTAGTAGTAGAACAGCTCTTTAATGACTGCTTATTTCTGTCGACAGTGGCCAGAATCCTCTGCTGAAGAGCAATAGAAGGTGATAATATACCTCTTATTCCTAGGATCTAGCACCTAGTTTTGTTGGGAATCTGTGCTACTTTCCTTTGCTTGATGTCATGAGAAACAAATCTAATAGCCTTTATCAGTAACAGTGCACATGCACATTTAGAAGTTATTTTGCAGTTTAATTTGGGTTCACAGAGACTATGTATATATTCTCCAGTGACTGGAAGAGAGTCCTTCTGGAAGCATTCATCCTAATGTGTATGAAACCTGATTTGCAATGGTTGAAAGGGCATGATATATTTTTAATATTGATCCAAAGATCCCTGTTATTTACAGACATATTCATGCTTTCTGAACTCTTTGGCATGTTTTTTACAAATATGGTAAAGATCTCCTTTCTGAGAACTTTAAAATATTTTTTTTGTTCTTATTTTTGAATCTGAAAACCTCTTTGGTTCTGAACTTGTGCTGCAGCTGTTACTAGACATCAGAGGGTAAGAAGTAAGTGTTACTACATGTTTGAAGAGGATGAAGCATGATGGCATGTGTTAAAAGCTTCATGGCCATTCTAATTGCAGAACCAATTGTTTGAATGAGAAATCCTCTTTTTTGAGATGTAAAGTTAGGTAAAATATTCTATTCCTTGTGCAGTTGTGATTTTTTAGTGTCACATTTTTTCATTGTTTTTCTAGTAAAACACCTTTTTGAGAAATTACTATTCCTATTTTTGATTTCTTGTTCTCTTTTGTTGGTTTAGAAGTTGTGGGACCAAAAGAAATGCCCAGGATCCTAATTTCTTACAGATTTTACTCCCCTGTATTCATCTATCAAGTGGATCTATACCTGATTTGAAATCATGAGCAAAGAAAAGCTTATGTAAAAAGCAAAATAAGCTCTTGAAGCCGTGCAGTGTCAGTAGTTCCACTACACAAAGTTATAGCAATTTCTGCTGAACTTAGTTTTTAAAATGCCTTGAAGATGCTCCTGCTTGCTCAGCTTAGGGAATTTTATACCTTGGCCTTTCTTTGTAGCTGTCAGTAGAGAACTCCCCTTGGTTCTGCTTTCTTTGGTAGAAGGACATGGTCCCATGTTTAACTTTGCATCTCAGACTGACCTTTTCTAGCAGGGGATTTAGATGAGCTTTGGTTTTGTAGGAGGCTCTTTTGTTCCCTCTTAAAAACATCTGTGAGATGTCTGCATTAGAGGGGAAATTTGGAGCTGACTCCATGGGAGGTGGGGGAAAAAAATTGCAGTATAGTTACTTTAAACAACAAATACGGAGTTTTTAAGGGTTGGAAACACATGATGGCAACAAAATTCTTTATTGTCTTTAATTTATTAGACCAGAAAAAAGCCTCTCAATAATTTCTGATCTCCTTCCTTGACATTTCTTCTCCAGAAGAGAATACGTCTTGCTTGGAATATGTTCTGTTTGCTGAAATGGATGAGAAAACAGGGACTGATCGCAGTGCTGTAGGCAACAATCCTAAACCATGAGACAAGAATATCTGGCCACTGAATAGTGGAAGAAATGTGTCAGTTACTGGCTAATAAGGACTGTGCTCTACTGGAAAATGGGCATGAAACTGACTTCCTGCTATGAAATTTGCTGCCTTCCATTGGAAGGGAGACTTAAACAGTGTGGAGGAAAGAAAGCCTGAGCAACTGGTTTTTTGAAGTTTTTATGTCAAGTAGTCAATGCATTTTTCTGAGCTGATAAAGGCTATTAAATTTTGAGAGGACAAAGCACATGCAGTGGCCATTTACAGACTTGAACAAAATAAATGATAACAAGAAGCTTTTAATGCTTACTTAACCTTGAGAAAATTCTAGCAAAGTGCCTGCGTTTTTTTTACTGTGATTCTCTAAATGGCCACATTGCAACATTGCTTTCTGCATAACCCATTTGTACTGGGTCTAATAGAAAATTTTCAGCAGCGTTTGTTGGGAATGTGAGTGGATGATGTCTGATGCAGATGAAGCAGGATGGAATCTGCAGAGTGCCACCCTCTGAAATTATGCTTTAATTCTTGGCTTTGCTTTTTTTTTTTTTTTCNAGAGGACAAAGCACATGCAGTGGCCATTTACAGACTTGAACAAAATAAATGATAACAAGAAGCTTTTAATGCTTACTTAACCTTGAGAAAATTCTAGCAAAGTGCCTGCGTTTTTTTTACTGTGATTCTCTAAATGGCCACATTGCAACATTGCTTTCTGCATAACCCATTTGTACTGGGTCTAATAGAAAATTTTCAGCAGCGTTTGTTGGGAATGTGAGTGGATGATGTCTGATGCAGATGAAGCAGGATGGAATCTGCAGAGTGCCACCCTCTGAAATTATGCTTTAATTCTTGGCTTTGCTTTTTTCTATCACTTGCTAACTTTTTTCCTTTGGTAAGTAAACTGCAGTGTCCCCCATGTTTAGAAAATCCAAAAGCACTTGGTGTGGTTCACCTGCACAGTATACACCTACCCCCTTCATGTAGCTGTTGTGAGCAATTTGGAAGCATAGTTGTCTTCTATTACATGCTAAATGGTGATGCTCAAGTAAACAGCTTTTTCATCAGTGATTTTTTTGTAGACTTCTGTAAATGGAATAAAACAAACTTGGTCATGAACTGGATTTTAGCATACTTACATATGGCAGCTTAGTGTTGCTTATCTTTTGATTCCCATGTGACTTTATTTTTGTGATGGTATTAGGCAAAAGGGACATTTCCTAACCTTTTCTGAAAGGGTTTATGAGACTAATGAATGAATTGGAAAGAAAAAAAGCTGAACTTCACTGTCTTAAGGGGCATGAAAGTAGCAAGTAGCTTTACCAAGTTGTAGCTGAAGAAGTTGGAGAGAAAACTCTTCTGTGGGTGGAATCTGTTCCAAAGCTAATGTGTGATGTACTCCAGAGGATGAGAAATTGAAAATGACTTCTCAAGTGTATTTCAGAGACTGATGTTGTACTTTTTTGGGGTTCTTGTCAATGAAATTAAACTGTAAACTGCACAGCTATTTCTGAGAAGTTAGAATTCTTTGCTACTGATTGCCTTTAAAATAGTAATCAGATGTGATTCTCTGTCTACTGCGGAATATTGCAGATAGCCTTCACTTGGCTTAATGGTTAAATTATTGGTAATTATTTCTGAGGGCCTAACTGAGGTAAAAAAAAAGTTTGAAAACCTCATTAGGTTAAAATTATTCTTCTATACAGCTGATTGCTCATTAGAATATTCCCCATCCTGAAGTGTTTTGTTCAAACCACGTGCCACACATCTGCTTTTTTCGCCCCCCCTCTGTTTCCGTTCTCAGCTGCCTCTGAACTTGTTTTGTACAACATTCTGTGCGTTTTGTTTCTGCCTGTCACCTCTTTCCTCTCAGCCCCTGTACACGCATGCTGTTAGAGGTAGGAACTAATGTGTCATTTCAAGAGTGTTTGTGTGTGTCTCTTGCACCTGATGGACTTGGGGACACCTGAGTGTGCATTTCTGTAGCTGTGTCCAAGTTTTGAGTGGTTCATCTCTCCTTTAGAAGCAGCACAGCGTCTCCAAAGAGATCCACTAACAGCCCAAGAGCCTCGGCGAGGGGCGGCCGGGATCGGTTTGCTGGTGAATCCTACACAGTGCTGGGTGAGTTGAACTCGTTTGCTCTGTTAGGAAAGGGCAGATCAGGCAAGAATTAGAGGGAAAGTTTGTGATTGTTCAAGGCTGTGTACTCAGCATTGTCCTGCTCAGAGCACTTTGCCCATATGGCAGCAGAATTTTGTGTCTTCAACTCTGCTCTTTATTACAAAGCTCTTAGTGACTGACATTCACTTTTTTTAAAAATAAATTGGTGTTAAATGTATCTTGTTGTAATGAACATGGGTAAATACAGTCTCATTATTCTATTTTATATTTATATTCCATAAAGACACAATTTTCTTATTCCTTATAGTTCAGATTTTTTTATTTCTTTGCCCTAAAGTAAAGTAGAAAAGACAGCACTGGTGCCTATTTGGAAGGCAGCACTGTAAAGTATACTCAATTATAAGTAATTACACTCAGTTGTAATTAAATGTATTTCTTTTGATAGGAGACACTGCTGTTGAAAGTGGACAGCATTACTGGGAAGTGAGAGCCCAGAAGGACTGCAAATCCTACAGCGTGGGAGTAACATACAGAAACCCAGGGAAGTTTGACCAGCTGGGAAAGACTAATTCCAGCTGGTGCATCCATATCAACAACTGGCTGCAAACCACATTCTCAGCAAAGCACAACAACAAAGCAAAGACTCTAGATATACCTGTCCCAGACAGAATAGGAGTATACTGTGACTTCGATGGAGGTAAATGACACCTTTAGGAGATACAGCAAAAAGAGTTAGCTACTGGTTCTGTTGAGCTGGAGCAGTACAAAGCTGAAGAAGTGCATTGCTTCCAGACTGATCCAGTTTTGTATGACAACACAGACCCTAAGTGCTTGTCATGTGAAATGCACTGAGTTCATCTGTGTGACAGAGCTACTGAAATTCACTGAAAATAGTGAATTTTCACTCTTTGGGACTGCACTTAGTGCGTCCTAGAAATGAATCAATTTTTTTTTTGTACAACTTAGCAGCAGCATCATAGCTTAAACTATGTTTAAGCTGAATTTCAAGTTGTTTTCTCTCTCTCTCTGTCTCTCTCTTAGGTCAGCTCTCATTTTATAATGCAAACTCAAAGGCGCTGTTACACACCTTCAGAACAAAGTTCACCCAACCATTGCTACCAGGCTTCATGGTCAGTATGTATAGAATTTTCAGTTTCTAGCACTGAATTCAGATTTAATTGTTTTTGGTTTTTTGTTTTTTCCTTGAGAAGGAAACTGGAAGCACTTGGTTTGACTGACTAGTAATTTTTAGAAGTGTTCCAGCTGTTTTGCTTTGGATTTTGTGTGGTGCTAACAATAGAACTCCAGCAGGACTCTGCACCTGGATGTCTCAGCTATGTGTAAACAGAAACCATTACATTTGTGTATAGGAAATTAATAACACATTGCAGTGGCTGATGAGCCTGCTGCAATAATTGATCCAAGCTGGTGGAGTCCAGGATGCTCTGAACCATCAGAGCAGGTGTCACGGGACAGAACAACACCAGAAGCTTCCCAGTGAAAAAAAAGTCTCCAGCTTTCACATCTTTAAAAGCTCAGTGGGATTTTCTTGCCAGTCAGTTCAGTGCTCTCTTTTTGTGGCTCTAAGCTAATTTGCAACAACCTTCAGCAGTGTTAAAGGCTCACACCTTGCCCAGAAAGCACGGGAGAAGGATTAGTTACTGAGTATTAGATTTTCTTTAATGATTTAAGTAATTTGTTTAGCTGAATTTGGAGGCCTCAGCTGTGTTGTAAGGTGCCATCAAGTGCATCATGCTTTGGGAGCAGGGTGTGTAGGCCTGGGTTTTTAACATTTTTTCATGGCTGTTTATTTGCCTTGCTGATCCTTTTCAGCATGGGGGGAAGAGAACAGCCTCAGAACTGCTGGGATACATGTGTTGGCCATCCCATAGCATAGCAAAGGCTGACTCATATAGATTCAGTTCCCAAGTCACCTGGGGAAACAGTTGCTTGCCAAAATTCAGGCTATCCCTCTGCACCTCACACTGAGTGACAGCAGCCTTATTGACTAAACAGGACAAATAAAAATGACAAACTACTTAATCACACCTCTCAAAATTATTTATAAACATGAAAATACAGCTTTCTTTCATGTGTAGAGTAGAAGTCACTGGCACCTGTGCCTCTGGAGCTTCTCAAATACTTTTTGTTTGTAATATGTTTAGGCTGACGTTATTTTAGCATGACATGGCAGAAATAAGCACTGCTTTCAGGCACTGTAGCATAGTGAGAGTTGCTTTTCATTGTCACTCTACTTGCTGCTGGCACACTGGCCTTCCAAAGAATTTTTCTAGTTAGCAGCAAGGTTTGAGTACTAGGTCTTGAAGCATAGTATGTGAAGTATCTTAGACTTGATGGATGAAAAAGTTAGCTTGTCTGTGATTAGAATGGTTTACGGAGTGCTGTGACAGAAGACAGGCAGCTGTAATTATGCTAGTTAATTGTGGGGTGGGAGGAGAGATGTTTGGTTCATAATGCAGATTTTTTTTCTTTCCCCCTCCAGATCTGGTGTGGTGGGCTCACAGTGAGTACTGGATTGCAGGTGCCAAGTGCCGTGAAAACTCTGCAGAAGAGTGAGAATGGATTGGGTGGTTCAACAAGCAGCCTAAACAATGTTGCCTAGTAATGTCTGTTCAACACTTCTATTGCTGAATGTTTTTGTTTTTCTGTGTAGCTGCTATTCACAGAAGCTTGTGAGCATTGGATTTTACTGGGTTTGCTACCTTCTGCTGTTTAGGGCCTGGGTGCTGACTGTGCAAAGGTTTGGGACTAAAGTGTTAGGAACCAGTACTGGGAATCCAGAAAAATGTCAGAAAGCTGAACTGTTGCCTACTTTGAAAAGAAAAAAAAGGAATCAAGAGCTGTAACTACGTACTTTTCTAATACTGTATTCAAGCATTTTGGTATGGACTTGAATATTAGTTTTGTTACAAATACTATTTTTCTATGAAGAATATAGCAAATACCAGTTTTTAGCTCTCCTAATGCAAATTACTGAACTATGTATTTTATTAGTACTAGGCTTCCCATTAGAAGTTGTGATTTGTGAGGTGCATTTTGAAAATGGACTGATTTGCTTGCCTAGCTTGGCAAAATATCACAGCAGGACGGTTTCAGAAGGATATTATAAGATTGTGTTGACCTGGTATGAAGAAACAGTAAGAGCAGGCTGTGATGATTTTTTTTTTCCCTCCAATACAAAATCTTCCTATTTTCCACAGGTAACTAATTTTTAAAATTGTGTATATTGAGATTAGCTCCAGCTTGTCATGATTACATCAATTACACCCTAATTACATGGGAAAATTAAATATTTATAGATGTTCCATTACCTTGACTCCTATCTGCAAGCCTAGTAAAACAGTAGTCAAATTATTCATAGTAATGGGAGAGCTAAAAAAAAGAAAAAAAATCATGTTATATTCTTCGTGGAAAATCCCAGCTCGTCAGTGGGAATTACTTGGTTATTATAGACTTTTTTAATCTGCTTTCTTCCCTCTAATCAAGCCGAGGAGCCTATAAGTAGTTTTCAGGTACACTCTTGAATCAGGTGTTTCCTAACTGAAGATTGTTTTCTGGTACCACCTGAAAACTGTTATAAATTCATGGTCCATAATGATTTGGCTCATTTGCTGCTGGGCCAGTATAACTTTTCCTTCCGTGTATCCTTTAGCCCATAAAACCATTAACATCTAATCATGTCAGACCTCAGTATTACCAATGGCTCCTTTCTGTCCATCACAATTTCTCAAGAGGAGGAGAAATTCCTTGAGACACCTTCTAATAAACTGGCTGTGATGTTCAGTGGAAAGTTAAAATTAACAAGGAAATGTAATTACCTGTTCTTGGAAGTGTTATTTTTCTTGAGGAATCATGAAGTTGACAGGTCGGCTGAGCCCTAAATGTTTATTTTGTATCTGGAACTTGAGCATCTCTTATTATTTGCATTGTGAACTTGTAACCTCTTTTTGCAGAGGAAAGTACAAAATAGTTCCCAGTTTAACTGTACCTTCTTCTGCCTGTTCTGTTGCTTGGGCTTTGGGACAAAGATACTCAGAAGTGACGTGGTTCTTGGTCAACAGTGTCTGCATCTGTTTCACACATTATCTGCAGATGTTATTGTTATGCAAATACTCTGTGTATAATATTTTCTCTTTCCATTTTACTGCAATGGACACCTGACTAGGAGTTTTTTGGGGATAAACTGCTACAAACTCAGTTTTGCAGCCAGTTCTAGTCCGGGGCTGTGGTGCACAGACACCAGGACAGACTGGCACCTCCTCGTCACCACCCATCCACTTGTCTTGTTCTTGGGTGTTCAGCTGCAGTTCCTCTTCAGATTTCCCTTTGTGGAAAGAAAGGGGATGTTTACAACCAGCTAATGTGTAGTGAGAACCATGAGTATTTTCCAGCCCTCCACAAAAGCATTTTAATTGTGAAGTTGGTTTTTTGTTTGTGGTTTTTTTTTTTTTTTTAAGCTAGTTGTAGTGTAACCTGCGAGGTGAATTTGATATGCACCAATGTAAAAATGTAATTTTTCTTTAACACTTAGTTAGAGGAAAGCTTGGAAGTGTTTCATACTGTGACTTGTGACTTGCAAGTTTTGAACCAACCGATGTCCTAGGTGAACTTTAACATGTGACTTTCTACCCTTAAAAGGATGGATTTGTTATATAATAGTTTGCACAGATGTCAAATTTTTGCTGCTAACATCTAGTCCAATTGTTTTTAGTAACTGGGGATATGAAGAATTGCCTTAAGCACTTTAGATATTTTTTTTTAGACTGTTTTTTTCTGAACTAGTGTCTCTCCAGCACCCATCATCACAGGAAATTGAGCGACACGACACTGCTCCCAGTGTTGCTTTTTGTTGCAGTTGGTGCAGGGTTTGTGCCTGCGGCTGGACAGGGATGCCTGCAGCCCGTGGAGTCACCTTTTCCTTTGTGAATCCACTTTCAGGGATTTGGAGAGGGGTGGCTCTTTGGCGGTGGATTAGACTTTTTGAAGGTCTTGTAGTTTTGCCCTGTAGTTCAATCCACCAGGCACGTGCTTATTTACTGTTAATTACTCTGGAGCTGATACTGCACGGTGGCTAAACAGGAGTTTTCTGCTCTATGACCAAAAGGAGATGCTTAATTTATTTTTTTTTTTCTTGAAGTACTGACTGCTGGTATTCTGAAGTTATTTTAACTCTGAAAGCCTGAATTTTGAGGAACTAAAGGTTTTCCTTGAGGTGTTAATACATCAGATGGGCGTAGCTGCCGTTGTCCTGTGGAAAACTGTGAGGAGAACTGCAGGTAGGGATGTCAATGTCAGACAGGATAATTTAAAAAAAAAAAAAAAAACCAAACAAAAAAAACCATCCGGGGATATAAGTACTTCTGCAAATACCAAACAGGCAGGGCAGAGGTTCATTTCTTAGAAATGCAGGAAAACCAGAGGCCAGTGTACAAATACCTGTTTCCTCACCCCTCCCACGTTTCAGATGGAGTCCGGGGGAATCACCTGGGAGTTTGTTGGGCTCGTCCGTGTCTTTGTTTTGGGGACTGCGGGGTGTTGGATGGACGCTGACCGTGACTTGTGTTGGTGTCGTGCGCCAGCGTCGCTATTTTTTGGGTGTCCTGTGGCAGCGGCAGCCCCGGCCGTGGGTTTCCTTCGGAGCGGAGCCCGGTGCTCATCCCGCGGTTCCCGGTGCCTCCGGTGAGGCCGAGCATCCCCTGGGCCGCACCGCGGGCTCCCTGCCCGGAGCCCCCCGCCATGGAGTTGTGCGTGTTGTGTGTGTGAGGGGGCCGTCCGCGTGTGACGCGATGTTTTGTACTAATACAGAAATCTGCAACCCCACGCGTGTCTCTCGGTGTGTCGTTTTACCGCCGCCTTGCTTTGGGGGGATTTGTGGAGGTTTTGGGGCTCTCGGGGTGGGTGACAGAGACCC